>JAVKPL010015096.1:0-94166 GCA_032173675.1 Gastrolobium villosum | reverse complement strand
TATTCTCTAATACTTCCCATATAGGTATATGAAAGAGTGCATTTAGATCCTATAGAAATATACCAATTTATGATCTGGATATCTCCAACTCTTTGAGAATCAAACATCTCCCAAAAAAAAAACTTACACAAAAAATAGTAAAATAAAATGGGACAATCTTATATTACATTTCTGAATCAATGCAATAACTTAATACAAAATTTGTTAAATTTGAGGGGCGATTGCCTCTGCATGACCCACCATTATTAGCGAAGATGGTTACCAGTTTGCTACCACATAAAAAAACACCATCTGCTTGCATGCACGGGTATGTATGGAGGCTACCCTGCAAGCATAGCTGCAATCGAGTTGCGACAAACCATTTGTAAATGAGTTAAATTCGGTTCGTTATAGTTCAAATTAATAGGCACGTAAAATCTAAGTTTGATTTATATTGTAATATATAGTCTTCCAGCTTACAAGCTATTTAATTATTTTTTTTACCTTTATAAACACAAAAATAGCTAGCATACATTGCTTGAATAATAAAAAAAAACATATAAATATTCAAAATAATTTTTCTATCATTTTAATTCCAAATACTATTTTCTATTAAATTATATAAATAAAGAGTTTTATAATTTTCATGTTGAAGGAGAGAATTAAATCTTCCGTTGTAGAGATAAAAAACATGTGAGACCCATGTGTTAGAAAAAATCATACATAGACCATGTTACAACACGGAAAATCGAAGAGTGTGTAGGAAAATTTGAATTCTCATGTTGAATGAGAATTATAAAACTCATAAATAAAATACTACAAAAATATACAAAAACACACATAATAAATCTAAAATTCAATTCAGGTGACAAGTATTGAATATATATTTATTATAAGCCATGCATCAGTACGGATGATTCAAGTAAAAGTTCAAATGATTTAGCTTTTTATAATTATTTTGGTCTTTTCGCATTAAGTTATATCATTATCTCTGAACTGGAAGTTTTACTAGAATATTCTTGGATATTTTAGGTCTATATATTCTTTTTAATTAATTATTTTGTATTGATCACATTGTGAAATAGGGAATGATCGTGGTGACTTTAACATCATGGTTGCCACAGCTGCATCCCCACCTTGTACTCCCCTGCAACTAGCATTGAATCAATGTGTTAGGCCAAGCAATTCTCAATGGGTGTGCTGTTTTTGGGACTTTGTTTTCTATCCATAGGCTCGGCTGGGGTAAGGCCATGCAGTATACCCTTTGGTGTTGACCAATTTGATCAAACTACAGATGAAGGAAAGAAAGGGATCAACAGCTTCTTTAATTGGTACTACACCTCATTTACATTGGTATTATTGGTCGCTCAAACAGTTGTGGTTTATATCCAAGACTCTGTGAGTTGGACATTAGGTTTGGGGATACCAACTGTGTGCATGTTTTGCTCCATAATCTTGTTCTTCGTTGGAACAAGGGTTTATTTGTATGTCAAGCCCGAAGGAAGCATTTTTTCTGGTATTGCCCATGTTCTTGTGGCTGCTTACAAAAAGAGAAAAGTAGAGCTTCCGAGTAAGGACAAGGAAGATGGAGTTTTCTATGATCCTCCACTGACTGGGACAGTTATCTTGTCAAAGCTTCCTTTAACCAAACAATTCAGGTTAGATATCAACTTCATTGATTATTTATTCTAAATTTATATCAATGATAATATTGCTACCATGAAGATGAAATTCAATTCAAAAGTTTAAACTGATAAGTGAATATTATGTTAATAATTTTATACTATTTTTTTAAAACATCCCCTCGATTAAACAAAGATCTGTCAGCCTTGAAGAGTGGACAATGTATATCTCATTTTCCTATACTTAGAATCCATAATATTTAATTATTTATTAATAGAATAATTCATGTCATAATTAAAGAACTAATGTGTAATTTCTTTTTCGTAATAAAAAACGATTGGAGGTTATTGATAATTCTAGAAGAGTTCCTATAAAAATGGGAAATGCCCTAACTTTGAGTGCGGTTTGAACTATTGATTTACCTACTTGGAAGTAACCAATTAGGTTTACGACAAAACTTAGAAATCGGTCACTGATCCTGAAGAGATCTTGGTGGAATTGCCACATATGAAATTAATTGAGCACAATTTTGCAAAGAAATAGCCTCAAAAACATTTTAAAAAAATTATTGCAACAGAAAAATTCCTTTTTACATTACATAGGGTTTATTTCTCCTTTTTGATTTTATGGTTTTATTCATTTAGTTACGAAAAACTATCTATAAAATTTTGGACCTGAGCATACTGCCAGTGGTAAGCTGGAGGAAGGTGAGGATAACGTCAAGTCATCATGCCCCTTATGCCCTAGGCGACCATTCTCTTCCCCGATTGAGATATTCCCCCTTTCACCTCGGATTGACTGAATCATCAAAAGACGTGATCACTTGATCACAAAGGTTTGTAATACCATGTAGAGTAACTAATTTAACCCAAGAACATAAACAGTTAGGTGAAGGTCACGTTAATAATTTTATATTATATCTCTCTAACAATTAACAATATATCTATACAAATTGCTTGTACTTTGATTAGTTTCTTTTTACCAGTAACTTTGATGGACTAGATTGATACTAACATGCAAAAATTGAAAGCTTATAAATTTTTAATACATAACTTAATTTCTCTTTAATTAGGGCCTTGAACAAAGCTGCTCTAATAATGGAGGGTGATCTAAACCAAGATGGGAACAGAGTAAATCAGTGGAAACTTGCAAGCATCCAACAAGTAGAAGAGGTTAAATGCTTAGCAAAAGTTTTTCCAATCTGGGCAGCTGGGATCTTTAGTCTAATTTCCATGGTACAATTACAAGGAACATTTATTGTGTCACAAGCCTTGAAAATGGACAGACATCTTGGACCCAAATTTCAAATCCCAGCTGGTTCCCTTGGAGTCATATCATATTTTACCGTAGGTTTGTGGGTTCCATGTTATGACCGACTTGTAGTACCAGCACTAAGAAAAATGACAAAGCATGAAGGGGGCATCAGTCTCCTTCTAAGAATGGGAATTGGAATTGTGTTCTCTATTCTTTCTATGATTGTGTCTGGCTTGGTTGAAAAAGTGAGAAGACATTCTGCAAATTCAAATCCAAATCCACTAGGAATTGCTCCCATGTCAGTCTTATGGCTAGCCCCACAACTTATCCTTGTAGGTTTCTTCGAGGCCTTCAATATAATAGCACAAATTGAGTTCTTTAATAGGGAATTTCCTGAACACCTGAGAAGCATTGGTAATGCCTTGTTCTGGTGTTCTTTTGGTTTGTCTAATTATATGACCACCATAATAGTCAACATACTTCATCATACCACCAAAACACATAGCCATCCAGATTGGTTGACAAATGATATAAATGCTGGTAGGTTAGATTTTTTTTACTACCTCATAGCAGGGTTAGGGGTCCTGAACTTCATCTATTTTATCTATGTTGCTAGAGGATACCAATACAAGGAAAGTGTTGATCTCCAAGATAATCCTCATGAAGTGGAGTTAGGATCATAAAAGGCCTAAAAGAAAGATAAAATTACCATACTGTTACGAAGACTTCACATGAACAAATTGAAGAGGAAAGATAGCATTACCATACTGCTATATATGTATCAAGACTTCCCATAAATAAACTGAAGAGTGCGTTTTTTTTTTCCAGCAATTATATTTAATCTTATGTTACTTTTATACTATATTTTTTCGTGCAACTATCGTTACTCTTCTCCCCTTCTCTTTTTTGGAATTTGTGATATGATGTAAATTTCTTTTTTAGTAATGTCATGTGGGCTACTAAGAATTTGAATTTATATATGTGAATAAATGCACCAACAAAGGGGGAAATATCCAAAGGTATAACAGTTGTTGCAGAGCATGTCGTTTTGGACATTGGTATTTGGTATGACAAACTAAGCCACCTTAACATATTGGGAGATTTATATTTGAGAGTTAAGTGCACAATAATGTTATATGAATGAGTTAACTACTGCTTTATCTGTACTTTGTATTTATCTTTCTGTATCGGTCCCTACAAGAATTCTAGAACTTGATTTGATCATTTATATATGGTCCATTGGTTGTCTCTAAACTTTATAGATTAGTGTCAAAGTTTGTATCCTTTCTTTCAATTTTTGCTTTTAGAAATGTTGGCCAATATCATAGCAAGGAACATCATATATGTCTTCGGTAATTCATGAAGAGCCAAACTTCGAGAACATATTAGATGTGTGAGAGTTTGTGTGGAATTAAACTTTGATTTGCAGATTAGACTTGAAATAAGGCTATTGTCCTGATATATGTGCATGTGCATATTAACCTCAACATCTACATCTTGCTTATATAAAAATATCTCATACCACACAACAAGCACTAGTACATCTTATTATATTAAGAATCGTGTTAAATATACATCCTGCAGGTATATGTCTATCTCAACAAGCACTGTTCAGTTCTCCCTCTACCTATCACAGCCAAATAAATAAATAATCATAGCGAAACACATATAAAAAGAATCAATTCAACCTAAAAGCTTAAGCTGTTGGGTGAGGTTACATTAATGATTTTATATATCTCAACACGACCCCTTACACGAGAGCCCACTGGGCTTGAAGGGTGGACAATACACAGGCTCACCTACGTGAACAAAGAAATTTCACTTGAAAGAAAGTGGGGGGCGGCGAGGATCGAACCCGAGACACGAGACTCGTAAAGAACCAAATTACATTAATGATTTTATATATATCAATAACATAGGTGCCGCATTGATTATATACGGATACCTGTCGACCATCCATCAATTTAATCCAGCATTTCTATAAATATATTTTGACAATAGGATTTCAACATGAGTCTAAGCAAAAATCTAGAAGTTACAAGACTGCATTGACTGCACATTTCCCAATTAATTGAAGTACTAGCAATTAGAATGTTTATGATGCACTTAAATGAGTACCGATTCCAGTAGTTGTGATTGTTTGAACCTAAACGTGATGCTTTCGACTTTTGACCATTTCCATCGCAATAGAGATGTTGGTGTGAAATTCTGACTTGATTGATTGCTAAGTTTTGTTTGATCTAGGAATAGACTAATAAAATCTATAACTTCTTTGATTCTTCATTCTTAATGCTTGCCCTAAGCAAGATCATTAAGGAATTAAGGTTTTCAATAGAGTAAAGAATTTAAACACCATGGAATTGGGTTTTAATTGATCTTTGAACAGTTGTCAATAACATGAGTTGAATATTGATTGAGGAAAAAAATATATTCATTAAGATGAAATTGAGGAAATCGAAACTTTAGCCACGCTTTTGCATAATTAATTTTCATTCTGATTTTCGTTGAGCACTTGGTTCTTTTTCTTGATATTTAATTTGGTAGAATGGTATATCAATGGGGTGTCATTAAGCAGCAATGGTATGTACCAAGGCTCTATACGAGTTTCCCACGTGCTATATCAATGGGGGCTGTGATTAGGCTATAATGGCTCTCACTAATGGCAGCATATAACAGTTCATAAAAGAAATGTATTGTGTGTGTCTTTGTGGAAGGTGAAAGCGGGTATTTATAAGTGGGGCTGGATTCCTCAGGTGTGGGAGAGGGAGCCAAGTCAACGAGTTTGAGAGCAAAGCCATTGTAGCATGGCCTTGCTGGAGCAAGGCATCTTGCAGCCACTGTGAGCATGCAGTGATTGCTGGTGCAGGGAAAAATGAGCGGGGACATTCCAACGTTGGACTTTGTGTGTCTTATGTTCGGATGTCTAACATGCTGGTGCTGATATTGTAGAGTTGTTACGACATTACTGTTATAACAACACTAATATGGCATTGACTATATGGGCTTATAACAATGGGCCTCTATTCTTGGGTTAGCTAATGAACTGGCCGAAACAAGCTCTATTGAGAATGTAGCCCAGAGGAGGGAAAAATGAAACTCTTCCAGTATTTTCTTAAAATTAGCAACACTTCAGTTTCATGCTTTTAAATATGGGTTTTATAAGAGTTATGTTGTAGGAAAAGTAATTGTATAATGTTATAGAAATTCATTTTGCATGCCTTAATTTTTATTTGTTTTTTTTTGTTTTAAAAAGTGTGGACCCCACAAATATTGTGTGTGTATGAAACTTTGTTGTGTCATGTTAAAGGACAAAACGAAAACCTTTTAAATATTATAAAAAACATACTATAAAAAATAAAAATCATCTATTTGCTTTGACTTACAACTTAAGATTTTGGGAAAGTAAGTTGCATGTGTTAGAAACCATGGGTATATCTATGGGTGATGAATAAGAAGTTTGAACCGAAGGTATTATAAAAGATAATTTTATCACATATGTACACATAAATAAAAGTGTGTGGGCTCATATGAGATCATATTAAAAAAAAGAGAAAAAAGAAAGCATGGGTCTAATACATTTTTATATGTATATAAGAGATAAAGTTATCTCCTATAACAAAAGAAATATTAGTCTCATAAAATTCATAGCACAAGGATAAAATATATTCTATGCTTATATTTTGAATTGAGCTTGATTCTTTATAATGTGATTATTCTTCCAAATTGGATAAAAATATTTAAATCGGGGTAGTAAGTTTTTTTACTTCTCGGAGTTTTTATCACGTAATTGCAGTGTGATCTTTGTGCTATTTTGTTTATGGGAAATATTACTCTTCTTTTACATGAGGTAACTTATCTCATTCTCTCTCACTTTGATTTTCGCATTCCACCTTTTTCTTTTTTTTCTTTTTTAATGTAATGGTGGGACACACTTATTTTCTCTCTATCACATATAATAATTATCTTACGTGGAAGGAGATTAATAAAACTCTTTATCTATTATTATCGATAAAGATTTGTACGTTATTGTCCGTCGCTAGCAGAAGTTTTTAAATAGTGACTCCAAACAAAAGCGATGATGTCATGATTTTGAACAATTTCAAGATTAGATGCACATGGTTGGACTTTCATCATAATCTCGTTTGGACGAGATTGTAGAAAAAGAATTTTTTATGTCTTATTTATTTTAGAATTATTTTTTTTACACAAGTCAAAACTATTTAAATTTTTGAAAAAATATTTAACTTGACTTCTATTTTTTTAAAAGCTAAAATTTTTAGTTTAAAAAATAGGTTTTTTTTGTCTTTTTTACTTAAAACATATATCCAAATAAATTTTGTAGTGAAAATAAATTTTTTCCTTAAAATAATAGCTTTTAAAAGAAGAAAAAAATCATCCAAACGGGTCAATGTAAATTAGAATTTTCTTCAACCCGTATGACTATTTAAAAGACAGTTCACATTAAATATTGATGTAAGGACAGAAACTGCTCCACTAGCAATAGCAATTCAAACATTTCACGTTTTGTGTCCGTTGATGTGTTGTGATCGAATGGCGTGTTCTTTGATTTTATGTATTTATGCTTAGATTCTCTATGCTTCTTTCTTTTTCATCTTTAGTCAGTTCACATGGAGCTAGAAGCTGGATTAGGGGTGTTAAGGGGAGAAGTCGGATCGCGCTTTAGTCTTGAAAGATTAAAAATATGTTAGACTGACCTAGTTTATTACCTCTTAGGAATATAATTATTGGGTAAAGGATCTCTCAAGTCACTGGAGATAAAGTTATCTCCGGTGAGCTAGAACGACATCGTTTTGGGACGGACAGAAATCAAGGTGTTTTTGTAATTCTAATATATTACAGGGTGCTCACTGAAGAGATACTTTTCCCATAATTATTAACCTGTGACCTAACTTATTTACAAAATATAAAAATTTGGTTTAACCTATAAAAAAAATAACAAAAATTTATCCAAACAGAATATACGTATACGATCAACAATGTTAATAATAATTCCACAAAGATCCTCACCAAAAAAAAATTTCACAAAGATTCATAAATTCAATGTATATCCAAACAGTGTAATATAGAACAAAATCATTCAAAAAGTCTGTTTAACCAAAAAAATGGGCTAAGATGAATTGATGAGAGAGGGGGACTATTATGAGTAGTATAAAAAATATAAAATAAAAATAAAAGTTAATATACTAGGCCAGCCTGAGAGACTCTACAGTCGAACTTTTGAACTGGAGCCTGAGACCCTTTTATTGAACGAGTTTTTCTACAAGTCGAAGTTGTTGGAATTTATGAACAATAATCTATTGGTTATGAATGAGAAGTGGGTTAATAAAGAAAAGAGAAAAAGGGAAGTTGAAGAGCAATAACCAATGACTAAGTGATAGACACTTGATTCTAACTATGCCTAAAGGTCATAGCCCACAAATAGATATCTCATATACGGGATAGACTGCAGAAGCCACTTGAGTCGGTCAATGAGATTAAATGCTATTATACTAAGGCAACAATCAAATCACTCAACCACTATGTAATGAAGACTCAAAACATATATATAACTTATCAATCATATTGTTCATTGATCAAATATTTACTTGAACCTCAGAGTGCCCTAAGGCATCTCCACCCATTTGTTTTAGCCAAGTAATAAAGATTTTCAAATACCAGCACAACCATTCCGCGCCAAAGACTATCTCGTTACAAATTCATCTTAGATTCTATCTAGACTAGACTCAATGTGTGTGGTCACCCAACATCTCTGGAACTGATCACAATGTAATTTAAGAAATCATTATATGAAAGTGATATTAATAATTAATTTTGGATATAAAACTTTTACTTTTTTTACACTTAATTAGATAAGTGAGAAAATAAAAAAGCGGGTGATATTGCGTAATCGACGTCGTTGTAATTATATTTCGTAGAAAATATCCAAATGTAAGAAATTTCAAAATAGGATTATATTATTTTAGAACATTAAAAGATTTAGGCTTACTTGTTGAAGACATAGTTCTTGATTTTTTGAAGGTTTTCTTACTTCTTGTTTGCTATAATGCTCCTGCAAGGTTGGAAAGACCAGGATCTTCCTCTACAACTCACACCACTCCCTGATCATAACTGTCGATGGGGCAAGTTGTGGAATGACGGTTTTCTAAAACACTGTGAATGCAGAGGGGACCTAACCAAACTTATTAACCCTAGTCCCCTTCCCATCATGGACCTATGGGTTAGTCCTATATTGTTACCCACACTAATCAGTTTATATATATATCCTAGCCTAAACAAAATGGTCACTTAATTAAATGGGCTTTATACTGCACCCCATATGGATCATGACTTAACCTGTTTTTATAAAAACAAGAAAAAACTACAACTAATTGAAGCTCACAATTATAAAAGATTCTAACAATTTATTATATATAATAATTCTCATAAAGTTTATACTGAAGTCAGCTTTGGTGGGTGATTCATATGTGTCCCCTTTCAGTCAGTCTGCGCTGAGTAAAAGGGGACATATGTCAATCACCAACCAAACGTGCTAGGGGGCAGGGACACATGTGAATCACCAACCAAAAGTGCTAAGGGGCATAGCACGTATAGTCTGACATGTGGGCAAACCAAACGTGCTATGGGCTGTAGCACATTTGACCGCATGACACTCTAGAAAATTGTTTTGAATGCATGGTGTTTAGGGAAATAATTTCTGAAAACGTGACTATCCCTTTTTCGTTAAATTTTATTCGCTTTCAGTAAACCTTGTATACTATTATTTATAGAAAACCATTTTCTTAATTTACATGAGAAAATTTTCTCATGCTACACACACAATACAAGAGTAGGTCCCATCTTATTTTTTTTGTGGACCCCACTAGGGGTGTTAGCTACCGAGTCGGGACGGACTTTGATCTTGAAAGGCTAAGCCTGTGTTTAAATATGTCAGACTAGCCTAGCCTTTAACATGTTATAAATATAATTATTGGCATGTGGCCTGACTTATTTACAAAAAATAAAAGTCAGGTTTAACCTATTAAAAAAATGGAAAAGTTTTTTGTAACATCTCGGGCGCTGACGAGGGCGGGGAGTGATCGCCGGTGCGCAAGGGCACGGACAAGGAGCGGCTCCTGGCAGGCTTCCAGCGACGGGGGTACATGAATGAATCGAATAACACCGGAAAGAGAGGGATTCCAGAGACTGTGCTGGTATGGGACAATACAGTTGGGAATGGCTTATAAGAATTAATTGGTACTACCTATACTAACAAGATGCATCTACTTTTCGGTAGCCCGGATCGGATTAATACAGTAAGCGTGCTTGACTTGGAGCAATAGATGGGTGACCTCCTGGGAAGTTTTCCTGGGAAGTGTGCGAGTGAGGACAAAGCACGCTGAAAAGTCTCGTGTTAGTGTGTGGGGACAGTCGTTAATTCTTGTAAGTTGCCAGGCGTTACAAGTGGTATCAGAGCAGGGCCTCTCATCCAGTACGGTGTGGTCCGAGGACGAACCAGGCGGAAGCTGGTGGGCATGTAACATCCCGGGCGCTGACGAGGGCGGGGAGTGATCGCCGGTGCGCAAGGGCACGGACAAGGAGCGGCTCCTGGCAGGCTTCCAGCGACGGGGGTACATGAATGAATCGAATAACACCGGAAAGAGAGGGATTCCAGAGACTGTGCTGGTATGGGACAATACAGTTGGGAATGGCTTATAAGAATTAATTGGTACTACCTATACTAACAAGATGCATCTACTTTTCAGTAGATGACTACAGTAAGCGTATTTTATGGGATGGGTGACCTCCTGGGAAGTTTTCCTGGGAAGTGTGCGAGTGAGGACAAAGCACGCTGAAAAGTCTCGTGTTAGTGTGTGGGGACAGTCGTTAATTCTTGTAAGTTGCCAGGAGTTACATTTTTCTCCAGTCACTGTAGATAAAGTTATCTCCAGTGAGCTCAAAATGACGTCATTTTGGGTTATAAGATTAAAAACTTATAATGATAACGATTAATATAACCCTGTAATATATTATAATTATAAAAATACCTGAATTTTCGCCACAAAACGACGTCGTTTTGGGCTCACCGGAGATAACTTATCTCCATTGACTGGAGAAATCCTTTACCCTTTATTCTGTCTGAAAGACGGAGATGTCCATCCGATGGCTGGTATATTTTATGTAGGATCTATGTGCCCTCTCTCAGGTATCTATGAATGAGATACCTTTAATGGTAGGCTGATCACTGTACATAATAAGAGAGAGGTGTTAAGAGAGAGGGTTTAGAATGTGTATACCTTATTGGTTTAACCCCTTATTTATAGATGGGTTACCTGAAGGAGTGTACTTCTGGGCCTCTTAGGAATATTGGGGGCCCATGTCCAACTGCTTAGCTGTCTGGATAGGATTGTCATTAATAGGAGATTCTCTTCCTTTTGTGATGTCCTTTATTGGTCCTTATAAAATGTGGGTCTTTGTCAGGTCCATAACACCCTTAAAAAAATCAAACAACAAAAATTTATCTAAACAGAATATACGATTGACAACACTGATAATTCTACAAATAATAGCGCCAACAAATTAGGACTCAAAAAATGCTAAATTGCCTCTACAAACAAATCAGAATTAAGATTATGCAAAAATATATCAATAATAGCAAAATCGTGCGTAGACCGTAGCTTTGGAGAGTTTGATCGTCCTTGAGGATCTGATACTTATAAATCAGACGTTGCTGACCTGCGGGGATGTCGCAGTTCCAAGCAACAATATTCTTGAAGGATTCGACGAAAAGAGATGTTCAACAAGAGAGAAAGGTGAAATGCTTGGAGATAGCTTTAACGGAGAATGATTGCTTGATGGCTTGAGTGGTCTGGGTGCGACGATGGGAGTGAAAATTAGGTTAGTATAAAAATATAAAATAAAAGAGTTAGTAGGCCAGTCTGACGGGTTTTAAGTAGGGCTTTTGAACCAGAGCCTGGTGCATTTTTATTAAATAAGCTTTGGGAAATATTACTCTCATTTTATGTAAGGTAGTTATCTCATTTTCTCTCACTTCGAAAACCGCACCCTTTTTTCTTTTTATTTTTTGCTTTTAAATGGTAGACCCCACTTAAACTCTCTCTATAACATGAGAGAACTACTCTCATGTAACATAAGATTAATATTCCCCATAAACTTTTATACAAGTCTAAATCTGGATCTAACAATCAAAACACGCAGACCAAGGGCAGACCTACATGAGCCGGGACAAAGGCCCATGACTCATTTAATTACACTCCTAGACCCCACTCATATATTGTATATGGAATATAAGAAAATTTTCTCATATAAATTAAAATGTGAAAATTAATCCCAATATATTACTTATTAATTTAAAGGCGTACATTTCTCTGTGGAATAGTCGTAAAAGTCATGCTTTTCAAATGATTGGCAAAACTAAAGTTTAGATCCTTATACATAAAAGAGTTAATGCAATGAATCATTATGTTTCGTTTTTGAGCCGAACTTTGGTTCTTAAATGATTAAATTTGTATTTAAATGTGTTAGTGTGTTCAAGCTTGTTATCTATTATGAATATAATTATCGACCTAAAGCCTGACCTATTTATAAAAAATAAAAGCATGATTTAGTCTGTTAGACTATTAAAAAAATAAGATAATAAAAATTTATCCAAACAGAATATACGATCAACAACACTAATAATTTCACAAAGATTCATAATTTCAATGTATATCCAAACAACATAATATATAACAAAATCGTTCAAAAAGCCTGTTTAACGAATAAAATGAGGTGAAATGGATTGAGGAGAGAGAAAGAGCTATTATAAGTAATATACAAAATATAAAAAAAATATTAGTATACTAGGCCACTAGCCTGAGAGGCTCTACGGCTAGACTTTTGAATTGGAGTCTGAGACTTTTTTAAACGAACTTTTATACAAGTTCAAGTCTGATTTTAATAACTAATTTTATATATATAAGCTCAGACCTTCACGAGTCGAGTTAAAGACCCGTGATTTATTTACCACCGTAGCCGTGAGGGGTGAAAGCATCACAAATGCGGTGGCAAGTGGGGACATGTAAAAGCAACAAATTAAAAAGTGTCTCTTATTTTCTAGAAGATAAAATTATTTCTTATATACATATAAAAGTATATGGGGCCATATTTTTTTTTGTCTCTCTCTTCTCTCATATAATCCCATATAGGCCTCACACACTTATATGAGTATATAAGAGATAAAATTATCTTCCATAATATGAGAAAATCAAACCCAATTAAATATGCAATGATTGTTAGTCTAAGAATTTTGTGTACCTGTTTTTTTTTTAAGATAAATAACACCCACGATTAAAAAATATCATTTGATAAAATCAAATTATTTTTATATTTTAGAGAATGAATCGATAATTTAAAAATTAAAAATAATAAAAATAATAAACAGTTTATTTCTTTATTTTCCTAACATACTATTTATTGAATACACACATCATAAAATATTTTATCAGAATTAAATATACATTATATACTAAATATATTTTTATTAAATAATAAATTATGTTATCAAATATAATAAATTTTTTTTTTTCAAAATTGGAAATGTGTAAATAAATAATAAAGCAAATCTGCTGATCAGATATTTGGATGTCAATTATAATACATTTTTTTTTCAAAATCTCACGCATACTAATTCCTTCGGTACTGTACTATGTGTATGTAAAAAGCGGAATTCAATTATCTAACGGTTGTTAAAGCAAATCTGCTGATCAGATATTTGGATGTCAATTGATCATACAAATAAAAGGGTGGTATCCTCTAGTGCTTTAATTAACATCATCGGGGGCAATCATAATTATATATGGATATGAGTTAGTTAATGGTAATAAGAGATGAGAGAAAAAAAAATTAAAGATATGAAATTACATAATCATCACCGTTGATTTAATTATTAATGATTAAGAAATGGAAAAGAAATGGAAGATTGGTGCCCTACACTGTCCCCACTGTCCACTGACCATTGCAAACGAAACACGCAACTATGTAGTACAGTCGGCTTGTGCATGCTTCGGTAGACTTGAGGAACACGTCGAAATTCTCTTTCAATATTTTCATTTAATCGAAATTCAGAGTCCAAAATATCACTCCTTGGCCATTCAATCATTCTTTGTTTTATTGCATATAAATAAGGGTCTACCTTGTATCATAGCTCAAAGAGACAAAGACCCACAAATCCTGAACACATATATTATTGATAACAAAACAAGATACATGTAGTGGAGAGCATTTTAATTAGTTTATAGCTAGAAAGACAAACAAGTAATTGTGAGAAGATGTTGGATGCAGAGGTTAAGGAGACTAAGCAATCTGCTTGTGCCTTGTCTTGGTCGCTTCTAAACTTCAGAAGATGCATTTCATCAAGTTCACCAGCGGAAAAGGAACCAATCCACAACCCCAAGAAGGAATCTGGAGGATGGAAGGCCATGCCTTATATTTTAGGTATATATATTTCTATGTTCTAAGTAGACTTTTCACAAACAAAGCTATATTACAAATACTTTATTTTTTATTTTTTTTTGCCTTCTTGGGTTTTGGTTAATATTGTAGGGAATGAAACGTTTGAGAGGTTGGCAGTGTTTGGGTTGTTTGCTAACTTTATGGTGTATATGACGAGAGAGCTTCACTTGGACCAAGTGTCTGCTGCTAACGTTATCAACATATGGTTTGGGATCACAAACTTCGCCCCTCTAGTTGGCGCCTTTATTTCTGATGCTTATGTTGGTCGCTTCCGAACTATAGCTTTTGCTTCATTTGCTTCTCTTCTGGTAAGGAGTTTTCCTTTTCTTTTTTTTATGGTTAGATTTTTAGTATAGAACAATCTGGTAGAAAGTAGAACGAGCTGATTATTCTCACTTACCTTTTTTGTCGATTTTACAAGTCGAGTAAACTAAATAAACCAGTAACAATCATATTATTACTTTATGGACATTTTCTTTTTTGGTAAACATGGACATGTTAATTTATTTGTGTGTTTTTTTTTAAATAGTTCTTTTATTTAGAAATGGAAAAGTGTTTATCCTTTTAAATGGCACAACTTATATCTTTTCACTCTCACAAAGAGGTGGGGCCCACCTTTATTTTTTTTGTCAACTGTCTTCCTTTATCTTTCTCTTTCTCTCTCTTAAAATGACACAACTTTACATCATTTAAAATGATACACACTTTACCCATTTAGAAAACATGTTTAAATTTTGTTATCATAATTAATTAATAATTAAAACATAACAACACAGAAAAAAAGCAGTTTTAGTATTTTTTTTTACCTAAGATAAAAAAAAGTACTTTTGAAAAAAAATAAAAATAATCATAAAAATGTTTTTTTAAAAACTTATCTAAACATGCTCTATATTAAATAAATATGTAAATAACCCTAATCATAAAAATGTTTTTTCTAAAAAAACTTATGTTCTAAACATGCTCTATATACAAAAAAATAAATAAATAAATATGTAAATATTTATTTTACATGATAATTTATATATTAATAATTAACTTAGTTTACTTATATTTTACACTAATATTTCTCTCAGAGAACAATGGTGGAGTTAGAGAATTTTGTGAAAGAAGTTGGGGGAAACAAAATTTACATTAATCAAGACATAACATTATAGTGGGTCATTACATAACTAAATTTGAAAACCTCTTCAAAAATATTTCGGACATGAAGAACAATAAAAATATAAAAAAATGGGAGAAACTTATATTACATTTCTTTTAAGTTCAAATTTATATATTTTAAGATAAAAAATTGATAAATTGGAGGGGCGATTGCCTCTGCATGACCCACCATTATTAGGGAAGATGGTTGCCAATTTGCTACCACATAAAAAACACCATGTGCTTGCATGCACGGGTATGCATAAAGCTCGCGACAAAACATTTATAAATGAATTAAATTCGGTAGGTTGGTAGTTACTTCAAATTAATAGGTATATCTTCGATCCTTTTCATTACTGTTTTTTTTAGAGGAACTTAAAACTTTAATTTCGGAACCGCTCCAAATCGAACTATTTAAATAAAAATAATAAACAGATCAAAATATTTCAAAAAAATAAATAAATAAAATTAATTGGCATGAAAAGCCTAAGTCTGCATTTATATTCTAATATATAGTCTACCAGCTTCCAAGCTATTTACTTATTTTTATTACCTATTTAAATACAAAAGTAGCTAGCATACATTGCTTTAATAATAATAAAAAAAGTTAATTTTTCTATCAATTTCAATTCCAAATATTATTTTCTATTAATTAAGTTATATAAATAAAGGGTTTATCATCTATCATTTAACATGATCACAAAAAATTTCCTACACACACAACATTTTATGAGGCCCGCAGCAAAAAAAAAAACTCCGGCACGCAAAACGAATCTCTATAACATAACACAATCACTTTTCCTACATCATAACTCTTATAAAACTCATAAATAAAATATAATAAAGTATACAAAACACACATAATAAATCTAAAATTCAAATGAGGTGACAAGTATTAAAGGGGAAGAATCAGTTTACAATTTTTTTTTACAAATACACTATGTTCTCCTGAGAGAACATAGTGTAACCTAGTATTCGATCTCCCGGTAGAACATAGTGTAGTTTGTAAGAGTTTGTAAAGAAAAAAAATTGTAAATATAAGATTCCCTAGTATTAAATATCTAAATTTATTATAAGTCATGCAATAGTACGGATGTTTCAAGTAAAAGTTCAAATAATTATGATTTAGCTTTCGTTTTTTTTAATTATTTTGGTCTTTTTGCATTAAATTATATCATTATCTCTCAACTTGGATATTTTAGGCATATATATTCTTTTTAATTATTCGTTTTGTATTGATCACATTGTCAAATAGGGAATGATCGTGGTGACTTTAACATCATGGTTGCCACAGCTGCACCCTCCACCCTGTACTCCCCTGCAACTAGCATCGAATCAATGCGTTAGGGCAAGCAATTCTCAAATGGGTGTGTTGTTTTTGGGACTTTGTTTTCTAACCATAGGCTCTGCTGGGGTAAGGCCATGCAGTATACCCTTTGGTGTTGATCAATTTGATCCAACTACAGATGAAGGAAAGAAAGGGGTCAACAGCTTCTTTAATTGGTACTACACCTCATTTACATTGGTATTATTGGTCGCTCAAACAGTTGTGGTTTATATCCAAGATTCTGTGAGCTGGACATTAGGTTTGGGAATACCAACTCTGTGCATGTTTTGCTCCATAATCATGTTCTTTGTTGGAACAAGGGTTTATGTGTACATAAAGGCCGAAGGAAGCATTTTTTCTGGTATTGCCCATGTTCTTGTGGCTTCCTACAAAAAGAGAAAAGTAAAGCTTCCGAGTCAGGACAAGACAGACGGAGTTTTCTATGATCCTCCACTGACTGGGACAGTTATCTTGTCAAAGCTTCCTTTAACAAAACAATTCAGGTTAGATATCTCTATCATTGATTATTTATGCTAAATTTATATCATTGATCAATAATTACGGTAATGAATTAATTATTTACTATGCACAAGTTTGAACATGGGAAATTAGTTTTTTTATTTTTTTATTTACTAGTAACTTTGATGGATTAGATGATTGATACTAACATGTAAAAACTTGAAAGCTTACCATGTTCTAAATTTCTAATACATAATTTCTCTTTTATTAGGGGCTTGAACAAAGCTGCTCTAATAATGGAGGGTGATCTAAAACAAGATGGGAGCAGAGTAAATCAGTGGAAACTTGCAAGCATCCAACAAGTAGAAGAGGTAAAATGCATAGCAAGAATTTTACCAGTTTGGGCAGCTGGGATCTTTAGTCTAATTTCCATGTCACAACAAGGAACATTTATTGTGTCACAAGCCATGAAAATGGACAGACATCTGGGACCCAAATTTCAAATCCCTGCTGGTTCCCTTGGAGTCATATCATTAATTACCATAGCTTTGTGGGTTCCATTCTATGACCAATTTGTAGTACCAGCACTAAGAAAAATGACAAAGCATGAAGGGGGCATCACTCTCCTTCTAAGAATGGGAATTGGCATGGTGTTCTCTATTCTTTCTATGATTGTCTCTGGCTTGGTTGAAAAAGTGAGAAGAGATTCTGCAAATTCCAATCCAAGTCCACTAGGAATTGCTCCCATGTCAGTCTTGTGGCTAGCCCCACAGCTTATCCTTATGGGTTTCTTCGAGGCCTTCAATATGATAGCACAAATTGAGTTCTTTAATAGGCAATTTCCTGAACACATGAGAAGCATTGGTAATTCATTGTTCTCGTGTTCTTTTGCTATGGCTAATTATATGAGCACCATTATAGTCAACGCAGTTCATCAAACCACCCAAACACATAGCCATCCAGATTGGTTGACAAATGATATAAATGCTGGTAGGTTAGATTATTTTTACTACCTCATAGCAGGGTTAGGGGTCCTGAACTTCATCTATTTTATCTATGTTGCCAGAGGATACCAATACAAGGGAAATGTTGATCTCCAAGATAATCCTCATGATGTTGAGTTAGGATCATGCAAGGCCTAAAAGAAAGATAAGATTATCATTCTGTTACATATGTATGAAGACTTTACATGAATAAATTGAAGAGGAAAGATAACGTTACCATACTTCTATATATGTATCAAGACTTTACATAAATAAACTGAGGAGAGCCTTTTTTATCCTGCAATGATATTTAATCTTAATTATGTTATTTTTACACTTTATTTTTTTTGTGCAAATATCGTTACTCTTCTCCCCTTCACTTTTTTGGAATTTGTGCTATGATGTAAATTTCTTTTTTAGAAATGTCAAGTGGGCTACTAAGAGTTTCTAGTGTTAAAGAGTTTAACTAATTTATTAGAGGTCTTTGATAGAATTTCAATTTATATGTGTGAATATAAATGCACCAAGATTTCTCTGTTGGGCGAATTTGACTACAATGTGTCGAAAAGCAGAGGTAATACCCCAACAAAGGGGCAAATATCCAAAGGCATAACAGTTGTTGCTGAGTATGTGGTTTTGGACATTTGGTATGACAAACTAAGCCACCTTAACGTGTGGGGACTTGGGAGATTTATATTTGGAGTGTAAGTGCACAATAATGTTATACGAATGAGTTAACTCCTGCTTTGTCTGTACTTTGTCTTTACCTCTTTCTGTATCGGTCCCTACAATAATTCTAGAACTTGATTTGATCATTTATATATGGTCCATTGGTTGTCTCTAAACTTTATAGATTAGTGTCAAAGTTTGTATCCTTTCTTTCAATTTTTGCTTTTAGAAATGATTGTCAATATCATAGCAAGGAACATCACATGTCTTCTGTAATTCATGAAGAGCCAAACTTCGAGAACATATTAGATCTGTGAGAGTTTGTGTGTAATTATTAAACTTTCACGCCCATATAAAATAGCCCTTCAGAGTCCAGCTACCAAACACTTATTTAAGGTCACACTCACACTCATTGCTAATTGTCTTGACATAAGTGCATATCAACCTCAACATCCACATCTTGCTTATATAAATTATTATTTATTTTTTTTGGTGAAAATATAAAAAATTATTTATTCTGAAGGAATGTTATCACGTACCATACAATGAAGATGATTTATTATGGACCGGGAGTCTGGGACCACCATCTTTTAAGTGGTCCCTTAGTGTAAATGAGGGATAAAATTGGAAAACAGAAAAAATAGCATGGGTAAAAATGGAAAGAAAAAATTAGTGTTGTGAGAGGGAGCACCAAATCGTTGGGTGGTCCTGTAGCACATAAAATATTTCCCATACAATGAGCGTGTGTTGAAGATTCAACGTTTAATTTTGGCAATATAAAACAAAATGGGAATTAGAGTGCATGCACGTGATTGTCCGGAGAAAAAATTGTTTGTGAGAGTGTCTTCTAATAAATGTTTGAAAGGGAAAGCTCAATAATAGCTTCAAAGTTCAAACCCATTTTTTCCTCAAGATATGTCCACTTTCTTGATGGTGATTATTTGAATTAGACAACGTCGTATGAATCATGGAATTGAAGACGGCACAAATAAATCACATAGGAACAAAACATCCTTGTGGTCATTGATGGTGGTGGTGCTGAGTATTATAATGAACTTAAATATCTACACTGTCAAAGAAGGTAGCCTCGGTATTCAAAGTTGTAAAGCGTACGTAGCCAAAGTTTCCATCATTTGGGACGTACCAAAACTCCAAAAATAGTGAAACATAAGATGGTTTGGACTTGAATTGCTTCGTTTGCAACTCGCTACCCCACTAGGATGAAAGAAGTTTAGATAATTTGGCGTAAAGTAAATGAATAGTTTTGGACCATTATGATTTATGAGAATTATATGGAAGAAACTTTTGGTGAAACGAATGATAGAGGATAGTCTGCTCTGTCTTTTGGTAAGTAAGTCAAGGAAAAAAGTTCCCACGTAGGCTTGTTTTTGACTAAAGAGTGATTTTTACAAAATTCAAATATAAAATGACTGATTAATAGTCCCACCCATTGTAGTCATAGTCAAAATCGAGTTACTTAATATCGAGAGTGAAAGGATATTAAATCATAATACTTAAGATATCAAATTATATTCAAATATATATATATATATATATACATACCGAAATATATATATATATATATTCATATATGTATATACATACATATATATATATATACATATATGTATATATGTATCTATATATATGTATGTATATACATATATATACATATATAGGGATAGGATCCATTGAAAGAAAAAAATTTAAAAATTTTAAAAATAAAGTTTTAAAAATCAATTTTGTTCGGTTAATGATTAATTAATAAAAGTAATTCCCAATAAATATTACCGATGTCGGTTCTTACATTAACCGTTGAAAAACCGGTTCATCATTCATTGGCAATTAATGATTCTTTAATAAATGTTTAATTCCCAATAAATATTACCTGGTTCTTTATATATATATAGGGCGGTTCGGTTCTAAAGTTTGATACTGGTTCCATTAGATTAAAAAATATTACTGGTGTCACATGCTTACAAATCAACTGATTTTTTAAAATCGGTTATTTTAAGGGCTGTTGGTTCATTATATATATATATATATATATATATATATATATATATATATATATATATATATATATATATATATATATATGGGCAAGGTTATAGTTACAACATTTATTTCTTTCACAATCCACTTGTATCCAATGACTCACGTTTCTAGAAAATTACCCTTGATATAAGTCTGTCAATCAACGGTTATAATTTATATGAATTAATTATATATATATATATATATATATATTAGCGGAAATCAACGGTGTCAAATCTCAAATTTGATATAGTTGATAGCCGTTAGATTCAAAAAAAATGTTGTAACTATAACCTTTCTCATATATATATATATATATATATATATATATATATATATATATATATATATATGAAAAAATATTTCTACAACAACTTTAGATTACACACACAATAACATGATCAGAAAAAATTTCATACACTCACAACATTTTGTGAGAAAACAAAAAAAAAAACTTCGGCACGTCATAACGAATCTCACCTTTTAACACAAACATTTTTCCTACAACATAACTCTTATAAAACCCTAAGTTTATCTATAGCTACGTCAAAAACTACTTCGTTTTGATTAATGAAGGGTGTTTATGTAATTTTAGGTGAATTAATTAAATACTTGCTATATATATATATGATAAAAAAATAATAACCATACAAATTCAAAAAATATCATTCATTAATCAAAACGATGTAATTTTACATCTGTCGTTAACCTGTACGTAAAGCGGCCGCGAAAATGATTTTACCTATATATATATATATATATATATATATATATTACTAAAAAATTATGTTAGAGGGAGAATAATAACAAAAATAGATTATTATTTTTTATTGAAAATAAGTTGAGTTTGAATACAGCCCAATGTTGGTCCAGGCCCACTCTTCCCCCAAAGTTAGACTCAAAGTAACAATTTTAGAAAGCCCTACAAGTTATCGCACACAATAGGCAAAGGATTGTTAAATCCTTTTTATTTATTTATTTGAAGCTTTGAGTTGATAGTTCAAGCTTTGTTAAAATTGTGGCAAAATTCATCTTTGTACCAATTAACCATGTATTTTCTTCAGTTTCGTTTCTTCATCATAAAGATTGTGCATGTCCTAGATGGAGAAACAATCATGAAGCTTTAAAATAATGTTGTTAAAAAAAGAAAGAAAAAAGTTGACACAGCAAGCTCACTTGAGTTCACTGAGCCCGTCGATGATGATTGGAATACCTCTGACTCAGCAAGAATAGAAAATTTAGAAACTTAGATCAATTGGGAAATAAGGGAGCACAACTTTAAGGAAGAAAAAACATGATAATTTTATAATGGTGTAAATTACATTCTCAATCTTATCTGTTGATCCCATTTATATCTAAGGACTCAATTTTTTTAATAACGCAACCCATTAAATACAAGTGGATCAATAGTCAAGATTGAGTGTAAAACTTCTAACTTTTACATCAGTGTAAGAATATCCTGTCTCAAATATATATATATATATATATATATATATATATATATATATATATATATATATATATATATATATATATATATGGGACCCTCATTTTTTGAAGCAAAAAAAAAAACTAAAGCTCGCAAAAAAAGAATCTCTATAACGTTATACAATCACTTTTTCTATAACATAATTCTTATAAAACTTTATATATATATATATATATATATATATATATATATAATCACTTTTTCTATAACATAATTCTTATAAAACTTTTATATATATATATATATATATATATATATATATATATATATATATATATACATATTGCATTAAACCTCTCTTAGCACTTATCATGCCTAATGCACACTTCTTAGAGACCGACCTTATACAATATCAACACGTCGCAAAACGTGGCACTTCTTTACGAACACGACTAAGACATAAAGGATATAAAATTACTTCAATTAGACAAATACATAAAGGTGGCACTTTATTAACGGAGCAATAAAGTATTAACACATGATAAAGATCAAATTAGGTGATGTGATAACTCTATAACGAGTAAACCTAAGTGCACTCATCCTTTTACTAAAATTACACACAAGTGAGATTTATGTGGTATTAATAATAAAAGAATGAGTATGATAAATGTAATTAGGTATGTTAAAATAATATTCTATCTACAACTTGTGCTTTAAATTTTCATAAAAATATTTTTGCAATTAATTCAGATAAACCTTAAGTGCACTCATCCCTTTACTAAAATTACACACAAGTGAGATTTATGTGGTATTAATAATAAAAAATTATAAAGACTGTAATAACCCTATGTAAATTAAAATTACAAAAACACTTTAAATTTTCATAAAAATATTTTTGCAATTGGGTTATCTGCCTTTTACTTCCAAAAAAAATGAACCCTTAAATCTTATATATTTAAAATAAGAGAAATAATTATCTTATATCACATAAAATAGTTATCTCGTATTACATACTCATCTTGTGCCCATTTTTTTTAAATTATGAATTCCACAACATTATTTCACACATATAAAATAGATCTTAAGTGGCATAGAATTAACAACTCCATTAAAATAAAAGGTTGAATACCACACCAAAAATAAAAAAGGTTGAATATGTCCCAATTCTAATTGGACTAACCCTTTTTTTCTATCTCTCAAAGTTCTGCAAAAGATGCTGGCCTTTTTTATAGTAGATATTTAAGCAAAAATAAATATATAGAAAAAGTGCATCATTGCCACGTGTTCTTCTTTGTGGGGTCCCATTTCACAAATATCATTAGGTTGTTGAGCTTGAGCAAAATCAAAACCATCTCTTCGCTTTTTCTTTTCCCTCTTCACTGAGAGTGTGAGTTCGTTACTGTGATTCACTCGAAGTAGCGATTCTGAGTTGAACTTGAATATTCAAATCCAAAGCATTGCCTCCGATGGATTCATCGTCGCTACCGCCGTCTCTGCACCTCGCGATGGCGGCCTTACTCGGAGCCTCTTTCATGGCCATCTCCGCCTTCTACATCCACCGCCGCACCGTCGACCACGTCCTCCACCGCCTCATTGAAATCCGCCGCGCACAACCCGACTCCGACGACGATGAAGACGACGGCAATGACGACGATGATTTCGGACCCGACGGCGGAGAAACGGAAACAACTGATACTGATCCAAGAGGCTTGTCGAGGTCCATGGATGAGAACTTGAACTTACTACGGAGCTATAGGATTTCGTCTTCAATGCCTAATGTGATTTCAGCAACTGATTGGCTCCAAGAGAATCCTAACAATCGTGTGTCGTCGCTTGATAATCTCCATTTCGTTCCGTTAGGGCTTCCATCTCTTCGGATTGGTTCAAAAACTGGTGTGAATTTGAATTTTTTGCTTGAACTTTATCCAACGATGTTCGTTTTTTTTTTTTTTTGCTGGTTGAAATGGTAGCTTCTGGCTTAAATTATGTTTCTGTGTTTTTGTTTCGTGTAGGAGAGAATGCTCAGATTTCGTCTTCCTATAAGAGAATAGCGTCTTTAGGTAGAATTAAGACCCCGAAATCACCGGGACGTAATACTTTTGAAAGTGCTGAGGATTCTGATGAGGAGGGAACACAGATTTCTGGTGACAATCGCATTCCGTTCTACCCTGGGACTAGAGATTCTTCAAATAATTGCGTGAGAATGATGATATCTTATTTCTTATTCCGTTGTTGATTATTTTATTTTTCTCCTGTTGTTAGGGGACAATTTGAGAAATATGCTTTCGTGTTTTCAAAATTTTAGTTTACCATTATAGTGGGATTCAAATAGTGGGATATTATTTAACTTCAGGTCTGGAGTTATTTCTTTTTTATTTTTCGACATAATCCTTTGATGGTTGGCAATTCACAGGCTATAAATTTGAGTAGCTGCTTTTCTGATTTGATAATTTAGAAAGTAGGTAGTATTGGTGTTGCTTGTGCATGACCATCCATCTTTTTTTCAGTATATCATTATTCCTTGTACATTTATTTCTATAACGGCCTTTTTACTGGTTCATGATGTCATTGCAGGGACTAAATTCAAACATTTGCAATTTGTCTGCTGTTCCATTCAGAGTTGATGATGCAAACTGTGCAAAAAATCAGATGTATGGTGGGGTTTCAAAAGAAGCAAAAGCTGGTGCAGATTTGAATGGTGGAGGAATGACAGATTCAACTTCAGCTAGCATAGCTGGGAATGACCTAGTGTTTATCAATAATGTTTTGTCTGCAAGAAACACAACACATGGTACTTTCACGTTCCTATCATAATCTATGCTATTCTTCTTATTGCTTCTATATTCTTTCGTGTTAAATAATTTTGGTATTATCTTTGTGTGTTATGTTACATGTTTCTATCTGCTTTTGACTTTTTTTGTTCCCAGTCTTTGTGTTAACTAAATTTTAAATATATCGGCTAGTATTTAATGCTTCTCTGTCTTATCTAAAAAATATGTTCAGAGCCAATAAATGTAGAAGAAGAGGAAGTATGGAAGATGATGCGAGAATGCTTAGATTTGCGCAAGAAATATGTTTACAAGGAAAATCCTGTTCCATGGAAGTCTGAACCAGTGCCAACTAATTCTGATCCCTTTCACTTTGAACCAGTAGAAGCAACAGCAGTAAGTTTGTTGCTTGTCCATTATTGATCTGTTTCAGATATTTTCTGCTACATGTGGAATCTGCTTGATTTATTGACTATCAATATTGTTCTGAATGGTTTGTTAGATATTTTTATAATCTATAACTGACTTTTTCATGTTGCAAACAGCACCACATTAGGATGGAAGATGGAGTCATGCATGTTTTTGCAAGTAAAACTGGTAAGCCCAGAGTGCTACCAATATGGCACTGCAATGATTATTTCTTAGCTATTTTAATTTTGTTCAGTATGAAAGAACTGGATTTTTTGTGAAACTGTGCACAGACACTGAAGAGCTATTCCCTGTTGCGAGCTCAACGACATTTTTTACTGATATGCATTACATTCTCAAAGTTATGTCTATTGGGAATGTTCGCTCTGCATGCTACCACAGGCTACGATTTCTGGAGGAAGTATGTTTTCACAAACTTATGTATATATGATTTCTTTGTGTTTGCCAGTGGCATTTGTTTGTAACATGCATCTGATCATTATACAGAAATTCCGCCTTCATCTGTTACTAAATGCAGATAGGGAATTTCTGGCCCAGAAGAGTGCACCACACCGAGATTTTTACAATATCCGAAAAGTTGATACTCATATTCATCATTCTGCTTGCATGAATCAGAAGCATCTCCTCCGCTTCATCAAGTCAAAGTTAAGAAAAGAACCTGATGAGGTGAAAATCTACTTTGAGCTCTATTTAATTTTTTTGTGGGACTGAATGTTGTAGGTTGTTTTCCCCTTCCTTTTTGCCTTTTTATTTTTCAAATTACTAGTTCTTAAAATATGTTAAAAACATGTTATTACTTATTATTATTAACCTATGTTGACAGGTTGTTATATTTAGAGATGGAAAATATATGACACTTAAGGAGGTGTTTGAGAGTTTGGATTTGAGCGGGTATGCATTGTTGTCCTACTGATTTTTTTCATCTAGCTACCTGGAAAATGAGGTCTGCATACATTTATGTGCTTGCGTGGCTGCATGTTTTCTAATTAATGGCAATTCCGATGCAGATATGATATGAATGTCGATTTGTTGGACGTCCATGCAGATAAGAGCACATTCCATAGATTTGACAAATTCAACCTAAAGTATAATCCTTGTGGACAGAGCAGACTCAGAGAGATATTTTTAAAGCAGGATAATCTTATCCAGGGTTAGTTTGAAAATAATAATGATACCTATTACTTGTATAAAGTTCTGAACTCCAAATGAATATTAGAAATATTAGTTGATGCTTTTTGATCTCATAATAGCTTAAACACGCCCAAATTCACAGGAAGGTTTCTGGCTGAAGTAACAAAGCAAGTTTTGTTAGATCTTGAAGCAAGCAAATATCAGGTTACTTATCCAGTGGTATAAGTTTTCTCCCTTGATATTTCATGCCTTAATGGATTTCTATGTATAAATAAAATTTTCAGATGGCTGAATATAGGATCTCCGTTTATGGAAGAAAGCAAAGTGAATGGGATCAGCTGGCAAGTTGGTTTGTTAACAATGCTCTTTATAGTAAGAATGCTGTATGGCTAATCCAGGTAGTGTGTTATTCAGTCTTCTATTCTGGCAGCTTGCCTCTCTCTCTCTCTCTCTCTCATGCATGGTTTGAGGGTTAGCTATTGGGCCCCAGGCATGGTCCATCATAGCCTCAAGAATAAAGTTGTGGATTTTGGAAGGAAAAAAGAAGAAAAAAAAGATTCGTACAGATTGTAATTTGTAACTTTCGAACAAAGAAAAAGGAAAAAAAGCCCAAAAAGAAAAAAACAAAGGAAGTTGCTTATCAATATTTGTGACTTTGGAACTGCATTCAGCAAGTAATGTCGCATTTAGATGATACAGATTCATACAAGATAATGAACGTAAAATGCAATATATTCTACAATGTGTACAAGAATATGCAAGAGTATGTATTGGATCATGAGAAACACCATTCCTAACAATTCTATGCTTCCTCCTTTTGATTTGATATAATTTTCCTTATATGGTAGATTTTATTTAGAATTTTGTGTTATCTTTTTCTTGAACTTTCTTTATTATTATTTTGTTCATTGACTGATAATTTTTGTGAACTTTATTGGCACAGTTACCACGGCTATACAATGTGTACAAGAATATGGGAATTGTTACCTCCTTTCAGAACATTCTGGATAATGTGTTTATTCCTCTATTTGAAGTCACAGTAGATCCAAATTCTCATCCTCAGTTACATTTGTTTTTGATGCAGGTTAGCCAATCTGTATTTTTGTGAGGGTGCACATACCCATATTTATGTTGTTTGACTGCTTGTATGTATTCAATAATATGGTTACATAATATTCAATATGTAGCATCTCAACAATTCTTGGTGTAATTATGTTATGTTGTGATGTGACAATAGTACATGAGACAACAGCTGGGTGATACTTTGTCCATGACACAGCTGCCGCTATATATATTTGCTCACAACTGTTGTTTTGCTACTAAATAGTGTCTTCCTTAATTGTATTGGATTTGAATGAGCCTGTGTAGCTAGTTGAAAGCTATCCCCAACTTACTAAGTCTGAAGCTAATATTTTCTCTTGAGCTTCTCTTGGTTTGTGTATGATAGGCCTTTTAGCCAAGTTTATAGCAGGAAAAGGGTTGCTAAGGATGTTGGACTGATTAGGAATGGGCCATGGTCATATGAGATGCAGTTGGATGAAAAAGAGGAAGTAAAAGAATAGGCAGATCACAGATGGCATGACACTAATTGGGCTGAAGATTTGGGTGTGAATGGGGTGAAGACCTGGGGCTTAATGGATAGATGTAAGGGAGACGAGACTTGGCTTTGAATGAGGCTAAAGACTTGGGGATGAATGGAGAGAGAAGGGAGGCGGGAATTAAGAGAAAGGAGAGAATGAAGGAGGAGGAAAAAAATTAAGTAATTTGTGGAAAGGTTGAGAGTGGGACTAGGGTCTGCTTATCACAGTTCTCTAGGCACTCTGATTATCTTCTATAGAATTTTCTAATTTTATCTTTCTGGTTGTAATTCTATTTTGGGAGGATTTCCTCTGTTGTAGGAGCTGGTGTCCATCTTTCATTTATATTTATTCGAAGTTCTATCAGTGTATTTTGCGAACTGCTCTTTTCCTCATGTCACAAATTTAAATTAAGTATTTAATTTAAATTATCATTGAACCATCCCATATATTTCGAATCAAGCTGATTTTCTGCTTTTGTTGCAAGCACTTTTTAAAATAGCACTATGAACCAGTGCTTTATAGTAATAATAGGTTGCATGTAATGTACATCAATTTTTTGATTCACAGTTCATTATTATAATTTTTTCTTAGTATTAGAGGATGGAGTTGAGGTCTAAAGATGCATTCATGCTCAAACTTGTTTCTTATCTCAACTTCTAGTATTCTCTGGATGTGAGCTTTTATCGTTACCGATTATTAGTATTCTAGTATTAGATGGAGGGTCAATTTTAATTTCTCCATGTGGGGTTGTCAAAATCTTGAACAAAGGAAGCAGTTATGTGGTTCATTCTGGAGTTGCTTTCTTTTCTTAATTTATTTGGTGTAATATGTTGAGCTTCTTCTGCGTACAGGTGGTGGGATTTGATCTTGTAGATGATGAAAGTAAACCAGAAAGGCGTCCAACTAAGCACATGCCTACTCCATCTGAGTGGACAAATGAATTCAATCCAGCATACTCTTATTACCTTTATTACTGCTATGCAAACTTGTATACGCTCAATAAGGTTTATGTTATTTCCTTCTTTACAGAGCTCTAAGCCTTTAACAACTAACCATTGCCTTCCCTCTTGTTTTTCTCCAATTTTAAGGCTAATTATACATCACTTTTTTAGTTTTGTTGGGGTTGGGTGGGTTTTGTTTTTGTTTTCTTTTGGAAAAGGGTGGGGACGGATTTGAGGCCTTCAAGCACAACAGTAAAATAAAAAAGGAAAAAAGGAAAAGATGTGGGAAAGAATAGATTCACAAAAGGAATTCCTGGCTATCAACAATATTAATATCTTACTGTGTGTTGGTTTCAGCTGCGTGAATCTAAAGGATTGACCACAATAAAGTTGAGGCCTCATTGTGGAGAGGTTGTTTTCTGTATACTAGCTGTTTGGTTTAATTATTTTGTGTTCATTGTGATGATTATAATTAATTTACTCATGCAGGCAGGCGATAGTGATCATTTGGCTGCTGCATTCCTCCTATGCCACAACATTTCTCATGGGATTAATCTTCGGAAAACTCCTGTTTTGCAATATTTATATTACCTTGCACAGGTTAGCCCTCACTCCTCAGGCATATTCATTTGGTCAACATAGTTGTTCATTTAAAGTTCAAACCATTCTAACATTACAGATCTTGCAGCTATTCTGAGTTTGGGTCCATTGTAATCGGCAATTGAAGTAGAAATCTTATTCTTTCCCAATAATTTGATAATTTTCTCTGTATCCTTTTAATTTGTGATAATATATATTAATATCATTCTGTTATCTCTTTAGGTTGGATTAGCTATGTCACCGCTTAGCAATAATTCACTTTTCTTGGACTATCATCGCAATCCATTGCCCATGTTTTTCCAGCGAGGTCTGAATGTGTCTCTCTCAACTGATGATCCTTTGCAAATTCATTTGACAAAAGAGCCGCTGCTAGAAGAATATAGTGTTGCAGCAAAGGTTTGCTTTCTTCCAAACCCTTAGGCTCCTTATTTGTAAGTTGGTTAGATATTCTGTTTTTGTCTTTTCTAGGGATCATACATCTTACTTAAACGTGTGAACGGCAGGTATGGAAGCTCTCTGCCTGTGACTTGTGTGAGATAGCTAGAAATTCTGTGTATCAATCTGGATTTTCACATGAAGCCAAGGTAAATGAGAAGACAATGTAGGAAATTCATGCTTTTTCAGTTTTTCTTATCTGCATTTATACTGCACGTGCAAATTACTAATTGTCAATTGATGTGTTGAATCTGAAAGTAGATACCCATGAGTTTGCTTTTCTTTAATTTATTTTTATTTTTATTTTGGAGGGGGGTGCTTAAATAATTGAAATTTGAGAGGTCTGTATTTTTTTTTTGTTTATAACATAAATAACGGTATCTGATCCACACTCAGGCAGTGAAAGGTATCCATATGCTTCAACTTGTAAACTACTACACAGCCGGAGAACTTAAATCAAATTTGTTGGTGTGAGCACGCCTAAACCTGAATGTGTAATGTGAATAGTTATATCTTTTAGGTGTTAGGTGTTAGGTCTTGTTTTGATATATCAGTAAAGGGATCATTCACATGTTTTCACATAGGCTTCTCGTAGATCTTCTTTACTTAGTTCTTCCCTGATATATGTAATTTTTTATTTTCTGCTTACATTATTATCATAATTTTTTTTCTCTCCTTTCACAGTTACACTGGCTTGGGGATAAATATTTCTTGAGAGGTCCTGAAGGAAACGATATTCATAAAACAAATGTTCCCAGTTTGAGGATCTCTTTCCGATATGAGGTGGAAAAATTGAGACAAACCCTAGAAACGTGCAGTTTGGTTTATACTTATTCTCTTTTGATTACCATTCTGCTATTAAATCTTTCTTGATTACGATTCTTGGTTTTTATACAGACATGGAAAGAGGAAATGCAATATATTTACGCTGGTCAAGCCACCTTTCCTGAAGATGTAGACCCATGAAGCAAGCCTAATGAAATTCACCATTCACTCCGTGATCCATGATGCTAAAACCAGTGCACTGATCAATGTTCTTTTGATAAACAGCAACTTCGGCAGTGACGAGTTATTTAGCCAGTTATGTTTTAACAAAATTGTCAACGATGTAATTTACATGCTATCTTGTCAGTCTTGTTTCCTATTGGCCCCGTGTAATGATAATAATAACAGAAAAACAATGTTGTTAAGCACTGGCATTTTACGTGGCTGGAACACTTTGTGTTAGATGTTTATTAGAAGTAAGCAGTAGTTATCTTACAATTTGTTTTTCATGAATATGAATACGCATAATCAGGTTTTCAGTTCCTTTGTAAAATAAATATGAAAATACAGAATGTAAGTAAGATCCTTCTTAAACTTTGTTGTGAAATTTGTGTCTATTCGATTCTAGTGGAAGCCGCTATTCTGCAGCCCGCCCTTTGCTGTTATTTTCATCAAGAAAAAAAGCACGTTTGCATAAAATTAAGTAGACACTTTCAGTTATGGGTGGTAATTTGGGTTGAATTACCAACGCGCTTAAGAACCAGCCAATTAAAAAAAATTAATTAAAATTTAAAAATAAATTATATTTTATGAATTTTTCTAATATTATTTTATTTTATTTCACACTTCTCTATATTTTTTAGTTTCAATATATATATATATATATATATATATATATATATATATTATTATTCTTTAATTTTTTTAGGAAGCACCACGATACAAAAAAAATTGGATTTCACAAAAATTTAAGGACTAATAAAAATACTACCTAATTGTAAAAAAAAAAATAAATAAATAAAAATTATAACCCGGCTGGTTGAATCTTTTAAATTTTAGATAATCAACCCAAAGACTCCGTTTTGACTGACCCATCAATGGTACTTTTGGTTAGTCTCCCAAAAGTCAGAGAGGCGCTTATTTTCAGTTCCCATTTCTTATATATATATATATATATATATATATATATATATATATAGCTTATCATTTTTTAAGTTCTTTGAAATAATTTTATCTCCGGCTTTTAAATGATAATCATACAAAGATGAATCAATGGTAATAAAGGAAAAAAGAGAAAAAGAAAATCATAACCATTCAAAGGTAAATCAATTAATATAAAAAAATAAATAAATAAAATGATGTAATTTTTGGGGGGACAGAGATAAATATATCTCAAGTTGCTTGAGAAATATTTACCCCATATATATATATATATATATATATATGTGTTTATCTCAAGCTGATTGAGATAATTTTATCTCCGGTTACTAAATTATAATCGTATAAAGATAAATCAATGGTAATGAATAAGAGAGAAAATTGGAATAATAACCATTTAAAAGTGAATCAATTAATATAAGAAAATAAATAAATAAAATAACATAATTTTTTTGTGGACTAAGATAAATATATCTCAAATGAGAAATATTTTTCAGATACTTCTTTTGAGCTACATAATAATTTGAGTTTACTGCTCTATATATATTATTTTGCCAAGTCAATTTAATTCAAAATATTTTTTCTGTGGGTTTTTTAAGAAATAATATTTAAAAGGGAAAAATATCTATTCTTTCAAAGGATATAACCTTATATCATTTTAGATTATAACCGTTTCCTTTTTTAAATTTTGGGGTTAAGGTAAATTTAATAAATCAAAACATTTTTTCTGTGGGTTTTTTATAAGGTTTATATTCTTTAAAATGAGAGATGTTATTCCCTATTTAAAAACATAAGAATGTTTTTGAAATTTTTTTGAATTAAATATTTTTTCAAAACTTAGAAAAAATACTTTCTTTTTCTTGTAAATTATAAACAGTAACTTGTGAAAAAATAATTTTTTTTGTTTTTTTTAACATTCATACTTTCATAACTGAAAATTTTTGAGCGATTAAAGCAAAATTAGTGTAGATCAAATACTTAAAAATTACTCGACCAAAAATAATTAAAGCCTTCTTTATCCTTAGTCCTTTTTTTTTTTATTTCTTATCTCCTTTGGTTGTTCTAGATATATTATCACCTTAAATAGGTTAAATTTATGTAAATATTTTTAGTTTGACATGACTTATATGGAAGTTAAATTATAAGTTTGCTTTCACCTATATTTAAAAATCAAAAAGTCGAATCTAAATCTGCTAGCCTATTTAAGTCTATGAGGCTTTTAATACTTATATTTTCTCTTAAATTATGTTTGGTGTGATAAAAAGGGATAGAAAAAGGTGGAATATAATGGAATAGTATTAATTGTCACCCATTGAAATATTTAAAATTGGATGAAATAAATTATAACTTAAATAGAATTTATTCTATCTTATTCTACCAATTTTTTTATTTTTATTCTATCCAATTTGAAGAATGGGATGAAATCAACTTATTATTATCTCCTTACCCATTTTATTAATTTTTCAAATAATAAAATTAAACTTTCCTTCATTAATTATAAAATATCTAAAGAATAATATAATTATTTGATTTTATTCTATCTCGTTCATATTATTCCACTCTACGGATTATTAAATATTTGTTTTTTCAAAGATAGCATTAATAACTTTATTTAATGTTTGCAAAACGACTCGTTGTTACTCTAATTTTTGTAATTTTAATTTATTTCAAGGTTATAAAATTTTATCATTCTAATTTTTTAATAAATGAACCACAAATTTCATACAAATAATTGAGTTGCCGAAAGTAACATGGCTTCCTTTTAAATATGCAAAGATAGCATTAACGTGTTTGCAAAGCTTCTCATTGTTACTCTAATAAATGAGAAGGTCATATATAATTATTTCCATACAATGGACTAGGGTTCATCATGTAATGTGTGTGCAATGTTTGATTCCTCTTTTTAATAAAAATATGGGAAAATATTTTCTTCTGTGAATTTGGCAAATTTTTTATAATTATTGGCATACAACCACTGGGGTTAGCTTAATGATGTGGTGTGTGTAATGTTTGATTCCCATTGTAATAAAAAAAATATAATTATTATATTACCAAAATATATATATATATATATATATATATATATATATATATATATAATTATTTGCGTTTATTGTTTCTTAACAATTTCAAGTAAAAAGCAATATAGCATTGCATATGGCAGAAAAAATTTGGTGACAGAAAGTTGATATTGGCGAATCTGTCATTGGCGCATTTGTAGCTTTTATTTCTTTCTCTTTTCTATACAGTTAAGTTTTTCTTTAGTTTAGAATTAAGACATACAATTTTTTAGTAAAAGAAGATGCCCCGTTGAGCCACAATTCAATTTGTGTAACAGCTCATAGATTTGATTACGGGCTTATTTTATTTGTTGTGCGAACGTACATATGCTACACTAAAAGTTTTCAAGTTAAACACCATTCTTTATTGTTATCTCGGTGAATATTTTATTATTTGTTTATGTGGCCTAAAATTTGCTACTTTTGTATTACCATACATAGATACGTATGCACTTTAAAAAGCTTAATTTTTTTTAATGTATTTGTTATGTACCAGTTAAATAGTCCAAACTTTCTCTCTTCACTACATAACATGTACCAAGTATCTTACTCCACGACTCTCTCCCAACTTCCCTATGTTACAAATAATCACTCATTAAGCATTGCATGACATCACTAAGTCACCTATAAAATCACTCACTTCATCTATATATGGCTCCTTATAACTAATGAGGGGAGAATTTTACAGGTAAGCTCTTCATTATTCACAAGATTTATCACCATGACTACAATTTTTACACTTGTGACATCACTAAGTCACCTATAAAACCACCTACTTCATCTATATATGGCTCCTTATAACTAATGAGGGGAGAATCTCATAGGTAAGCTCTTCATTATTCACAATGCTTGTCACCATGAATACAGTCTTTATATTTGTGCCCAGAACAGATTATATCCACTAACTAAGCATGTGACTCACATATATACCCCTTATTCATACCATCCATAACTTGATATAATTATTAGCTCTTTATCATAAAGTTCCATACATAATTATTAGCTCTGCACATTGATATTCACCTTTGAATCGTATTTAATTGGAATTCACACTTTTTTCTTGAAATAAGAAAGCAGCCTTTACCCTTTAATTATGAGGTGTCCTCCTAGACGTTGTAATAAGACTAATCCCTAATACTGTTGTGACAAGAAGTCGTTCTAACAAATACTTTCTTCAATACTGGGAATTTAAATATTAGTGATAGAGTCTTACATTAGTTAGAAATAAATTAAATAAGGATTATATAACATGAATTTTTATCTTAAGGTTTAAGTATGGTATTAAGTCCACCCATACACACAGATTGAGTTCATTAAAATCCATATGGATGAGTTAATGGTATGAATATGATCCTTTTCATCAAACCTTAATTAATCTTTGGTTTTATACATGCAACATTTTGTTTAAGAGAAATATTTTGACACTCATATACAAAATGGAAACAGGGGTGGCCAAACTCCAAAGGATTCCATGTGCAAGAGCAATGCCAACATTCATATTGATTAGCCAAAAAAGAGAGGAGGAATAGCATACGCTGATTGGGAAAAAGAGGAAATGAGTGCGTTATGACTTCTGAATTCTGACCTTGCAGAGTCAGCATGACTCTGTATTATATACTAGTTCTAGGGAAAAGAAGACCAACTATACTAATGTTGTCTCCATTTTGTAAGAGCATGACATTGTAACATGTGAATAAACACGATATGTTCGGCTTTTTAATTATTGTGCCGTTAATTACATAAAAAAATATTATTTTATCTTTGTATTAAAATATTCCCCATATACTTGTTCTAGGGAAAAGAAGACCAACTATACTAATGTTGTGTCCATTTTGTAAGAGATGACATTGTAACATGTGAATAAACACGATATGTTCGGCTTTTTAATTATTGTGCCGTTAATTACATAAAAAAATATCATTTTATCTTTGTATTAAAACTTTTATCTATTTGCCCCTGTTTAATTGTTAACCGCACAATATACTCGTGTATAATAGAAAATACTTGAGTATATGGGTCTGTATTCGAGTAAATATTCAACATCCGGGTTTTTTGAACATTTACTCGAGTATAGATTTAGATACTTAGGTATTTGTTGTTTCACGCAATATAATCGAGTATTTTGATATTTAATCTAGTATATTGTAACCAAATTTTCTATGGGAATTTTTTCAGGCATGGCTCTCAAAAAATTATGTGGAATAAAAAAAACACCTTATTCGAACACTCAAGTTAAAAGTTATGGCATTCCAAAATTTTACTTTAAATTTTGCACAATTTTGTAATACCAATAGGTTTTATGATACTCACAAAGCTCATCCTCAGGTCACTCGAGTCAAGTCCAATATTATGAGTATATACATGACTATAGAAACTTGTTTGATTCAAAAAATCTCGTGGAAAAAAATTTAACCATAAAATTTCGGAAGATCATATTTTTTGACTAGAGGGTCCAAATCATGTGTTTTATTTTATTCCACATAACTTCTCGAGAGCTTTGGGTTGGAAAATTTCCATATACTCGAGTAAATGTTTAAAAAGACCAAATGTTTAAAAAGACTCATATTTTTTTGTCGCAATATCTCGAGTACAGACTCGTATACACGAGTAAATGTTTAAAAAGACTCAAATGTTTAAAAAGACTCGTATATTTTTTGGTCGCAATACCTCGAGTACAGACTCATATACTCAAGTAAATGTTTAAAAAGACCCAAATGTTGAATATTTACTCGAGTACAAACCCATATACTCGAGTACAAACCCATATACTCGAGTATAACGGCATTATACTCGAGTATATAGGTTTATACTCGAGTATATTGCGCAGTCAATAGTCAAACAGGGGCATATAGGTGAAATATTTTGATACGGGTGCAAAGTATATATATTTTATATATATATATATATGCCATATATATGTATATATACATATAAGCCTGATATATATCTATATATATATGTTTATATATATATATATGTTTACTATATATATATATATATATATATATATATATATATATGTGTGTGTGTTTTGTCCAGTCACTGCATTATAACTATGTATTTCAGAAAATACACAGTTATAATGTTAAAGTTGTAATATTTTTCACTTTCCGTGTTAGTAGACAAGTTTATAAATAGAGAAAAAAAGCACAACATTAACAATATAACTATGTATTCGCCGAAGTACATAGTTATAATGCAATGACTTGACAAAACCTTATATATAGTGACTGGACACCAGATGGACCTATATATATAGGCTTATCGTTTCTCAAGTTGCTTGAGATAATTTTATCTTCGACTACTAAATCATAATCGTACAAAGATGGATCAATGGTGATAAAGGAAGAGAGAGAAAAATGTAATCATAACCATTCAAGGGTGAATTAATTAATATAAGAAAATAAATAAACAAAACGACGTAGTTTTGGGGTGGCTGCAGATAAACTTATCTCAAGTTGCCGGAGAAATATTTTTCCCATATATATATAGGGGAAGGTTATATTTACAAATTTTTTTGTTTACAAACTCTTACAAACTACATGTCTGACCAGTAATACACTCTTGAGTAGAGTATTATCGATAAGACATGGTGTAGTTTGTAATAAAGAAAAGGAAAAAGTTCACCAATGCCCCTGTGGTTTATTCCAGAATCACTTATGCCTCTGTGGTTTTTTTCTTATCACATATGCCCCTGTGGTTTGTAAAATGGTATGTTTTTTTATCACATATGCCCCTTGTGGTTTCTTATTTTTTACAAAGCACAAGGGCATATGTGATAAAAAAAAACCACAGAGATATAGATGATTTTGAAGCAAACCACAGGGGCATTGATGAACTTTTCCAAAAAAAAATTGTAAATAGATCATTCCCCATATATTTATATATAAGGGGAGGTTATATTTACAAATTTCTTTTTTTACAAACTACATGTCTGACCAGTAATACACTCTTGCGTAGAGTATTATCGATGAGACATAGTGTAGTATGTAAAAAAAAATTGTGAACAAATCATTCCCCATATATATGTGTGTGTAATCGTTTCTCAAGTCACTTGAGATAACTTTATTTTCGGCCACTAAATCATAATCGTACAAAGACGGATCAATAGTAATAAAGGAAAAGAGAGAAAAAAGAAATCATAACCATTCAAGGTGAATAAATTAATATAAGAAAATAAATAAACAAAATGACGTAGTTTTGCGCTGACCAAAGATAAATATATCTCACTTGAGAAATATTTTTCTCATACATACACATATAAACAAACTAGGGTGTGTGCACGTGCACTTTTGCCTTTACCCAATAGTATATAGGAATTAATCAGCATATTTTTTTATTTTTATTCTGTATAACCAAGAGGTATCCCTTCAACCCCCTCTAGCCTTGCCCTCGAGATACAGCTCTAGAGCTCGCTCAACATTGGAGTAAAGGGTATATTGGACAATTATCGTCAGAGAGAGGATGAGACTAATATCCTGTTGAGGCTTAGAGCACAAAGGTTTCTCCTCTAACCCCAAAGAGCTTTGCCAATCATCGAACTCAATACCCATTTCTTGGGACACACTTCATTAACAAATGTGTCTAAGGATGTGCATGGTTCGGTTCTATTCAAAAAATTTTGTCAAACCGAACTGAATTGGAAAAAATAATTTAGTTCTGAGAATTGAATTTGTTTATTGGTTCATTTCAGTTTAGAACCGATTTTGAATTGGTTTTAAATCAATTCATAATTGGTTTTAAAATCAATTCTGGATCCAAATAAAATTACAAAAAATTGAAGGAAAAAAGATTAAAAATGTATATATATATATATATATATATATATATAAATGATACTGAAAATTTAAAAAAATAAAAATAAATATGCATAAGAAAAATAAGAAAAAAATAAAATAATAATAAAGAAATAAGAAAGAAGATAATAAATAAATAAATAAGAAAAGAGAAATAGAGTTGGAAAAAGAATAATAAATGAAAAGAAGAGAGAAATTGGCTCGGTTCATGAAATGGTTTTTCAGTTTAATAACTAAGTTTTAAATTAATTCAATTCGAGAACTGGTTTTTAAAAATGTTTTTTAAGTGTAGTATTTTTTGTGATTCTTTTGCGCACCTATAAAATTGGAGTTTGGTTAAAAGAGGTTTTGGTTGTATCCAAGTTAGGAAGGATTACCTTTTAAAAAGAATCCAAGAGACCCAGATTAACCACACCAACCAGCATGATATTGTCCAATCTGATCTTGATTTTGCTCTTCAGGATGAGTTGAATAGAGTTTTAGAACAAGAAGAAGCTCTTTGGTTTCAAAAGGCTAGATGCAAATGGATTGAGGATGGATCGTAACACAAGATTCTATCATACAACTACCATAATTAGAAGAGCCAGAAACAAAATTTTAGAGCTCAAGACTGATGAGGGTCATATGGTTAGAGAAGAAGACAGCCTGAACAAGATTATTCATGATTTCTTCACTAATCTTTTTACTGAAGAAGATCAGTCCAGACCTTGGGAAGTCACCAATACTTGCTGGCCTGCATTAGAGGAGACTGAGTTGACAGCCTTGAAGGATCCTATCTCGGAATTGAGTATCAAGGAAGCTTTCTTCTCCATGAATGCTCTCAAAGCTCCTGGTCCAGATGGATTCCCAGCTTTTTTCTTCCAAAAAAACTGGGATATTATGAAAAAGCAAGTGGTTGATTGTGTGCATCAGATTTGGGAGAAGCCGGATGAGGTGAAGGATCTTAATAAAACCTTTCTGGTTCTCATTCCAAAACTGGAAAAACCAGAAAAGATTAACCAATTTCGCCCGATTGCTCTGTGTTCTGTTCTTTATAAAGGTATCAGCAAGATTATAGTGAGCAAGCTGAAACCCCTTCTCAACAAACTGATTTCTCCTCAACAAGTCAGTTTCGTTCCTAAAAGACAAATCCATGACAATATTATCATTGCTCAAGAGATGGTTCACTCGATGAATAGAATGAAGGGGAAAAGGGGATTCTTCACAATCAAAATCGACTTAGAGAAAGCCTATGATAGGATGTCTTGGAATTTTATATACAAAGTGTTGTCTGAGATAAACATCCCAGAATCTCTGGTGAATATCATAATGCAGTGCATCACTTCAGCTGAGCTTGAAATCCTCTGGAATGGTTCCAAGGCTGGTAGCATCCTTCCGAGCAGAGGTTTGAGGCAAGGAGATCCAATATCTCCATACATTTTCGTGCTATGTATGGAAAAACTGACACACTTGATTTCTGATGCAATTGCAAAGAAAGAGTGGAAGCCAATGGCAGCTAGTAGAGGTGGACCATCCATATCTCATCTTCTCTTCGCTGACGATTTGTTACTCTTTGGAGAAGCCAACATTGACCAAATCAAGACAGTAATGGAGTGCCTCACAAAGTTTGGGATCATGTCTGGTCAGAAGGTGAGTTACCTAAAATCTAATATCTTCTTCTCAAAAAATGTTCCAATTGATGTCGCTAATGAGATAGTGAAGATTAGTGGTTTTGCTCAAACAAAAAACTTGGGCAGATACTTGGGATACAGAATGAAACATGGCCGGACTAGTAAGCTTTACTATGGAGAGATCATGGATAGGGTTAACAATAGGCTCAATGGTTGGAAAAATCAGTGTCTATCTATGGCAGGTAGAGTGACTCTAGCAAAATCGGTCATCTCCACTATCCCTATGTTCCACATGCAAAACAGCTTATTACCTGTGGGTATTTGTGAAGAAATTGAAAAGAAGCAAAGGAATTTCATTTGGGGAGATACTGAGGTTCATAGGAAGCATCATGCAATCGGTTGGGAACACCTTCAACTCCCTAAAAACCAGGGTGGGTTAGGTATTCTCAATCTCCGCAGCCAGAATGAAGCTTTCATCCAAAAGTGTGCTTGGAATATGGTTCAGTCTCCATCTCAGCTTTGGGTCCAAGTCTTGCTATCCAAATATGGCAGGAGAAAAGATATGCTAAAAGAGGTAGTTAGTAAACCTTATGATTCTCACTTGTGGAAAAGCATTTGTAAGGTCTGGCCTCAAATGATAAGCAATACTTCTTGGCAAATAGGTAATGGCAAGAAGATTGATTTTTGGAAAGACAATTGGACTGGTCTCAGCCCAAACCTCCTTACTCATACTCATACCCTTCCTTCTCAAGAGGTCTTGGATTTAAAGATTAGCAACAGTATTTTCCTTTCTGAAGGAGGCTGGAATGTGCATTATCTTGTGAACCATTTTGACCTTAATGTGGTGAACAAAATTCTTGTCATTCCTCATCCAGATGATGAAGCCGAGGAGGATAGCATAGCTTGGACTAACTGGAACCCTGGGCATTCCATAGTTAAGCTGGCATACAATAACTTGTTAGATTCTAGCAATCCTTCCCCCATTGACTGTTGGGACCGTATTTGGAAGTGGAAAGGCAAGGAAAGAGTCAAAATGCTTATCTGGAAAATGCTTCATGATAGAATGTTAACAAGAGAGTCAATATCAAAGTGGAGTGGTAGTTCCAATAAGTGCCCTTTCTGCCCTGAAGTGATTGAAGATTTCCTTCATGTGTTTAGAGATTGTTGGAAGGCAAGAAAGTGCTGGATGTTGCCCATGTTGCACCCTCTTCCACCGAGTTTCCTCACTGTGATTTCTTTTAGGGAGTGGATGATTCTGAATCCCACTTCAAACAACAGCAACCTCAAGGATTGGAGAGACTCTTTCTTTACCACTTGCTACTTTTTGTGGTTATGGAGGAATAAGGAAATTCACGAAGAAGGTTTCCAGCATCCTGAGGATCCTTCAAAGGCTATTGCTGTAGAAATTGAGGAAAATAGGTTCTGTTTGGCTAAGTTTAAAAAAACATTTTCAGGAACTTCTCACTCTCAACTTCCTACATCGTGGATTAGGCCTGCGGAGGACTTTCTGAAATTAAATGTGGATGGGGCTGTGCAAGGTAATCGGGCAGCTTGTGGTGGTCTCTTGAGGGATAGGAATGGATTATGGTGTGGCGGTTTCTCAGCCTTCATTGGCTCTTGCATTCCTCTGCATGCTGAACTTTGGGCTCTCCTTTATGGACTTGATTTCGCCTGGAAGCATGGCTGGAGGAAACTAGTGTTGGAAACTGATTCTTCTCAAGCGTTTTGCCTTCTTACCAATCATGGTAATGATACTCGAAAGCTGCCATTGGTAGCTAAGATTCGAGTCTTTTTAATGAAAGAGTGGACTGTCTTATTGAATAAAATTCCTAGGAGTAGCAACACCTGTGCGGATTGGATTGCGAAGAAGGCTTTGGATGATTCCTTTGGGCTCAAATCAATCTCCTCCCCTCACAGCGATCTGTTAAATCTTCTTGCTGCCGATCTTTTGGATCCGGGTCTGAATAAGGTGGCTGCTAGGAGAAATACAGGATGATGCTTGTTCCTGGCTTTCTGCTAGTGTTTGATGTTTTGTTTTCTGATGTTTCTTGTTCTGTTTTTTTTTCCTTTCGTCTTGTTTGCTGTTCTTTTGTTTTGTGGGGGCATTGCCCCTTAAAAAAAAAAACTGGAGTTTGGACCAGTTCTAAACCCAAATGAAAAATACGAAAATATTGAGTAAAAAAATAAAAATAAAATAAAATAATACCACAAATTTGAAAGAAAAAAAACAAAACACAAATTAGAAATAAAAATAAAATAAAGTAAAAATAAGAGAGAAAAATACATAAGAGAAAAAGAAAAATATATATAAATATAAAAGACTAAATACATAAAGTAATAAAAATAAAAATAAAAGAATGAACAAAATAAAAAAAGAAAAAAAAATGGAGAAAGAAAAGATAAATAAAAAAACCAGTTTGGTTCATGGTGTTTTAAACAAGTTCCTTTCCTAAAATTGGTTTTGAAAACTAGTTCAGTTCCTAAACTAGTTCAATTCATGAACTGATTCTTCAAAAACAATTCAATTCAAGAACTAGATTTTCAAAGTCAGTTTTTGTTTTTTTCTATTATAGTTTAGTTTTTTTGATTTTTTTTCTGTACCCATTAGTGTGCCATCTAGGGGTGTAAATAGGCTAAATCAGTCTATAGGTACTTATGGCCTAGCCTATATCATGTCAGACTTGGCCGATTACATATAGTTAAATAGAGTAGGTCAAGGCTTTAAAAAAAATCTTTTTAAAAAGTAGGCCGTAGGTTTTTTTATATATGTTCAGCTTATAAGTCTACAGGACAGCCTATATTATATCATTTATTTTAAATAAAATAATTATTTTAATAATTTTTAATAATAAAATAATAATATTATTTTTTAATTATTAAATATTTGATAGGCTTAAATAGATTAAAAGTTCTAGGCCAATGCATTTTTTAAAAAATATAGGTAAGGCCAAACAGCTGAGGCATGAGATATTTTACACGGACCTAAATTATTTAAGTCAAAATTATTCTATTTATATGCTTGCGGCTCTCCTTGGGGTTAATTAATGGGGACATTTTATTCTATAAAAATGGTAACAATATTTGGAGGGTAATTCCTTTGTTTGGTGATGTTGTGGAGATAGAAAGATGGAAAAGTGTGTATTATTTTAAAGGATATAAAATTGTGTCATTTTATATATAAAAAAATATATATTCTTTTTTTGGACCATAGTTTCTTTTTGTACTTGTTTTGTTTTGTCTTTCTCTTATAATTAGTATTCTTTCACCGCGTGAAACTGAGACCGTGTGGTCATAAAGTAGATGCTCCCTTTGAGCTGAATCCAACCAATTGTGTAACAGCTCACAGGTTTGGTTTAACAAAAAAGATCACAAACTCATGATAGAGGGCTCAGATTCTACAAGAATTCAATCTGAACCTTCCCTGCTGTCTGCAAATATAGAAATTATTCTATTATGTCAATCAATATCAAGTTTGATGTGTCCTCATTTAACATGTGTGATGTGTCCTCAATTTTTTACGTTAAATTAAAAGAGAAAAATAACGGTAAAAAATCCATTGAAAGAAAATAATCAAAATTTTTTGGAGGAAGAATTTCAAAACATATTAATCACATCGTGAAAAACTTTTGTCATATGTTTTAAGAATGTGTTAACCAGGAGTGATACTGCCACATACACTAATATATTGAGAAAAAAAAAAATAGAATGAAAAGAAGAAGAAGAAGAAGAAAAAAGGAATCGAATGAGAGGTAAACCATGTGAAGAGAAACGTATATTAGAAAGAAAGTCAAATAGAACAAAATAAAATAAACAACTTAGAAAGCACTCAAAGGTAGAAGAAACTATTACATAGAACAACTTTCCTCTCCCTCTTACGGAACGCCACCTTGCTCTGCATATTCCAATCAGAAATATTGGTATATATATATTTTTTTATATATATATATATATATATATATATATATATATATATATAGGGGGATATTCTTTTGATTATTACCAAAAATTCATACTACTAACTTATACTCATCACTCTCACCATTAGATCAAAGAGAGAGAATGTTAAAAAGTTTTTAAAGAGAGATATATATATATATATATATATATATATATATATATATATATATATATATATATATATATACGGAATATTAAAAATTCAGTTGGTCCAGTGAGTGAAAATTTTGGTTCTCCCGCGAGAACATAGTGCATATCCTTTATCATATATATATATATATATATAAATCTCAAATTTAACACTGGATTTGAACATTCAGTCACTACACTCATATATATATATATATGAAAAATGTTTATGCATTTAATGCAGATAAGTTATTTGCATTTTTTCCGAAAACAACGTCGTTTTGGTATTGGAAATTTAAAAAATTATAAATATAAAGACTATTATAACCTTGAAATAAATTAAAATTAAAAAAACACCATGATTTCAGCCCCAAGACGATGTCGTATTGACTTAATGCAAAAATTCTATGGAAAAAACGGTTATTAACATTAGTTATACTTCATATGTAATTAATACGAGTGTGTATATATATATATATAGGGTCAGGATTATTTTATACCAGTGTAACTTACACTCTCAAATTTCAATCTAAGGGCTCTAATTTCTTAGTAATGTGAGCCATTAGATACAAGTGGATCAATGTCAAAATTGAATGTAAGACGTCTAACTCTCTCTCTCTCTCTATATATATATATATATATATATATATATATATATATATATATATATATATATATATATATATTATATTACATATGAAGTATAACTAATGTTTATAATGAGCTAATTACTAGTATACGAGGATTGGAACTTTGGAAACCTTATTGTAGACGAGTTATACTTTTGTCCAAAAGAAGGAAAAACCTTGCTGAAGTAAGTACTTATGCTCTCAAATGCTCTTAAATGTCTCTAGATTAGTTTTGAGGGTCCCTTTTACAGCTTGCCACTTACAAGAATCTGATACGTTTGAAAAGAAATCATATAGTAGTTTCCCACTACTTTGTTAGTCCTATTTATAAGGCTTTCCCTCCAGTTTGCCATCATCCAAACCTACTGAGAACTTCATCTCCTTTCAACTAAGTTCTGATTCATACGGGCTCATAAATCAATTTTGGTTTATCATTCACAGAAGAAGGAACCAACATGGGATCTAACTTATTTGGTGTGATGTATGGTGATAGATCATCAGAGTCACCCCATGTCCTTACTTTCCATTCCACTGCTAAATGGAATGCTCACTTTGATGCATTCAAAGAAACTGATAAGCTGGTATGTTTGGTAACTATATCTTTAATTAATAAGTATCATAATCAAATGGTAAAATTCTTAGTTTTACTGAGATCATCTTTCTTTGTTATAGATGGTTATTGATTTCACTGCTTCTTGGTGTGGACCTTGCAAACTCATGGACCCAATTATCCAAGAGTTTGCTGCAAAATACACAGACGTTGAGTTTGTCAAGATTGATGTGGATGAGTTAATGGTATATATCACTCATTCCCTTCCACTTTTAACTCATTTGTTCCTAATTTTAAATAGGCATGCATGATAAAAATTTTATTCTTTCACTGTATAAACAGGAGGTATCTCAAGAATTCCAGGTGCAGGCAATGCCAACTTTCATGCTGATTAAGAGAGGCAAAGTTGCTGATAAAGTGGTGGGAGTAAGAAAAGAGGAGCTACAAAGGTTGATTGAGCAGCACAGAAAATAAATGTATTATCATGCAGTGTGTTAAAATCAGCAAGGCTATTCAACATATTCTACCTTGTCCATTACAAGGGAATGAGGACAAATCAACTCATTGGAAGCTAAATAAGTTGGTGCAATTATTTTCAACCCAAAAAAAGTGTCATTGTTTAATGCTTACAATTATAATGTAATATGTAGTCCTATTTGTCATGTGTCGGTGCTCATTTTGAACCACGAAAAATGACATAAAAGGGCATCGATGCGCGCATCTGAACCCTCTATAAGTGTAAACGTTCACATCCATTGGATTATTTGTGATATTTGACACTGCTCATCAACATCAACAAGACAACAACTATCATTAATATTAGCCAAACAAGACAGTTCTCTCTTACAAAATTGAAAAAATAAATAAATTAAATTTAGCAGTTGAATAGAAAGTTTTATAGAAAGAGAAAGAATGGGACCAAACGTATGAACATTCTGGATCATCAGGAAATATCTCCATACAAGTCATTTTCATGCTAAGCATATATCCAAATGAACAAGAAGCCTCATTTTTAACTGAAACAAGTCATTCTTCTAGAAACGTGGACTAAAAATATTAACAAAGTGTTACATAACATTGATAAAACAAGATCCAAGACCCTTTTTGCAGTTGAAAACACATGTTTCCAAAGCTACACCATACCGCAAATATGGTAGCTATATGCTTGGTTTATTTGTATTATGCACAAATTCCATATCTAAAAGTGAAATTAAATATTTACATTTTAATTAATCTGACCTCTCATGTCAGCCAGTGTTAATGGAAAGATAGTCATCATTAGACTAAAAGATTGAATTAGATATCAGAATTGCTCAGAATCCTTTTCAGCTCATACTTCTGTTGTGTGGTAAGCCTTGATGGGAACATGACATCAAACTTGATTCTTAAGTTTCCTTTCTTGCCAGGTTCCTTTGAAATGGGCATTCCTTCATTTGGTACCGCCAACACATAGCCAGGTTTCACAACATCTGTCACTTGAATTGTGAGGTCTCTTCCATCCAAGGTTGTCAAGTGGAGAGTCTTTCCTATGAGAGCCTCTTGAAGTAAGATTTTCTGAGTGATTACCAAATCATTACCATCCCTTTTGAAAAAAGCATGTGGTTTCTCATCCACCACAAAGATCAGATTAGAAGGACTAGCTCCTGCTTCTTGGTTTCCTTTCCCAGGAAAAGTTATTTTTGTGCCCTTCTTCCATCCAGGTTCGATATCTACTTTCAGTATTTCATCCACAGACTTCAACTTGCTAAAAAAAAAAAACACCAAAAGATATCTGATATAAATTTGAAATGACAAAAGGAAAGGGAATCGAAAAGAGTACATTTTGTGCTCCTACTTTCATGTTGATATAATTTTGATTCATATAGCCAAGTTAACCAGTAAACAAACCTGAAACTTGAGATCCTTACAAAAAAACAAAGAAAAAATATTTTATACAACTTACTAGCTAATAGTTTTATTTTATTTTTATATAACCGGAATAATCATCAGGGGGACCAACGAAAATCCCAAAAAATAAAAATTATCAACAAAAGATCTTCCCTTTCTCCACATGTGAGTACACTTGTATGCATCTAAGCATGCATGGCTGCACAGGTGTGCGTAATCAGGCTTGGTCAGTGAAAAGCCAAAAGAGAAAACAGCCAAAACAGCAAAGTGTAACAGCCAAACAAGAGTAAAATAATGCTAATAAATGAAATGAGATGATTGCCAAGGCAGCACCATTGTATCAAGTAAAATGTAAACTATACAAGAATTTACAATTTAATACACAGTCAAATTTATTGGAAATTGAACCAAGGATCCTTTCCTCTATGGACAAGATTCATGAGCCAAAAGTTTGGGTAAGAATTCAACCATTCAAGCGTAGTATTGTTCTAATTAACAGCAGCAAAACTTGATTTGATTAAAGTTTTAGACATACAAGAAAAGAAGTAGCGTTAGCTTCAGAATTATTAGAATTTCTGTTACCCGGTTCTCTAAGACACTGCTAACATCTATAGCACATAACCAACACAAAAATATTTCTAAGGCAAACATGAAAAAATCTACAACCAAAACATATTCATAAGCCCAGAACTAAAACCACAAAAAAAAAAAAAAAAAAAAAAAAACACCTTATCAGCAATGCATGGATTAAGGATAGAATAATAAAAGGAAGATACTGATTACCCAAATTCATCAGGAACAGCCCTTGAGATCTTCAACTTCTTTCTGCATCCTTTGTAAAGTTCCTCAAGGGTACACACCAATTTGCTCTCAACCACCCCTAATTTCTCATCCTTGAGAATACTAACATCCCCATCACTATTTTCCTTCTTCACCTTCATAGAGTTAAGGGGGTAGTGGCCATAGAAATCATAGATCTGGCGCTTCTTGGGGTCACTGAGGACATCATAAGCCTCTGAAATCTGTTTGAACTTGGCCTCAGCTTCTTCTTTCTTAACTGGGTGTTGTTGATGGTTCTTATCTGGGTGCCACTTCATGGCCAACCTCTTATATGCCTTCTTCAATTCCTCATCCGTGGCATTACGATTCACCTTGAGGATCTTGTAATAATCGCCTGCACCCATCTTCTTCCAGAAATTCAACCCCAATTCTTTGTAAAAATCAGTGCTTTTTATAATGGGGTGAAGGAAATTTTCTCTTTTTCTCTTTTTTAGCTTTGGAAAGAAAAGAAAAGATAAAAAAGAAAGCTTTGGCTTTGACCCTCTATGTGTGGCTGCAAAAGGGTTTGTGCTGGTGGGGTGAGTCCAACAAAACCGTGTGCGCTAGTGCTAGTTGTGAAGAGAGAAGAGACAATGCACACGCCAAAGTAACAGAAATCACGGTTTGATTAGAAATTGCTGGGAGAGAAACACTGAAACAGAGTGAAGTGGTGAGAGAGAGACAGAGAGAGAGAGAGAGATGAGAATTAAGGTTGGATATTTAGGATGTTGATTGCTGAGAGATGAATTTCAATATGCAATTTTTTATTTTTGGAATCTTTCAATAGCACCACCTTCTAACGTCCAATAGATAACGACCAGATATGCATAACAAGTTAAATTTTGAAATCTCTTTTCAATATAAACAAAATTGGCAGGTTTTTTTTTTATCTTTTTTCTTTTTTGGCATTTTCGTTTATAATTAGAATACATTCTTGGGATCAGTGGTTGACTTAAAATACAATTTATTTTGGTAGATAATTAAAATACATTAATTTGTCTACAGTTATGTGACTCATGTGAGCTGTTAATCAAAACAAAATTAGAGATATTATAAACTTTTTATGCTATAATACCTTATATTTTATATAATTAAAATCTTTAAATGATGTCACATACTCACATGCATAAAAAAAGAAGCTGAAGTTAAAATTAAGATTCGAGTAGAACAACTTTCGATTCTCAATTAAAAAAAAAAAACAAAAAAATCCAAAAAACGAGGCACACGCCGAATTAATGATATGGTATTTCAGAAAAAATATTTCTAACGCAGATAAGTTATTTGCATTTATTTTTAAAATGACGTTATTTTGGGATTAAAAAATTAAAAATTATAATTATAAAGACTATAATAATACTAAAATAAATTAAAATTACAAAATACCATAATTTCCACCTCAAAACGACATCGTATTAAACTTAATGCGGATAATTTATCTGCCGTAACTGCATAAAATATGAACCGCAGTATTTACATAAGAGAAAAGAAAAACCTTATTTGACATTCTCAATATGATATTACACATGACAAAAATATGACAGTAATACACAATTACTTATTGGAACTTGAATTTAAGTTGTATGGTTTTTTTAGTAAGAAGTTTTTCTTTTCTTCATTTAGTAAATAAATTTTTTTTTTACTCAATGGAAGCTTCTTTCAAATATATTTAACAACTTTATTTTTTTTGTACAAAAATCTATTCAAAACCAAACCGCATTGCTTAAGTTGCTAATTATTTTTATGTGTGATATTAAGTTCAAAATTTTATGTCAGATTTCCAGCCAAGAAATATCTGGCCATAGACATGTTAAGTTATGGGATTAATTAAAGTTATGATAATATTAAAATGAGAACGTGCAATTGAGTCGGTGGTAGTCAATAGCTGGAGTGATAAGAAAGAGAGGTACCACCACCACCAACCATGATGGTTCTTTTTACCTCACTCAGTTTCCTTCCAAAATACAAAGGACCCAGAATCTGGTCGGTAGTCTTAAGGGATCTTTCACCAGAAGACAAGTGGTTGAATACATCATATTAAGCATTTAATATAAATCCTTAGTTTTAAAGCTAACTAAGCCCCTTTTAAGTTTGGGTCAATGCCTTTGAGTTTTGGTGCAGTTCATATTGTGCTGGAGCAACTGTGAATAATAAAGATCATATTAAAGCCCAACTCATAATAAAGATCATATTAATAAACAAGTTGTAGCTTTCATGGGCCAAAAAGATATATAGATAGCCTATGACCCTTTGCGGAAAGCCTTTCAATTCTATGCAGATGTTAATTTATCATTGTTATTCAAGGCTTCGGTCCAAATCTCACTCTTGACTTTTTACTTCATTTGCATAAAGTTTTATTTTGCTATCCTCATCAAGTTTTTGTCTTTTTAAAAGGGTAACCTCACTTTGCTAAAGAGTACAAATATGGAAATCATGTTAATTTGAACTCAAGAATGTACCATGTCTAGAATGCCTAAGGGGCTGTTTGTTACGATGACATATTTTAGATTACCGGTAATGTGGGTATGACAATGTAAAATACCCATGTTTGGTAGAAGGTAGTTGCAATTTTGTCTTGGAAAATATGGATACCAAGTATTCACTCTAACACATAAAACTGTGAACCACGATTCCTCTTGAAATTGTGTTTTCGGACTAAATTGCCCTCTATCCTGCGTACCCTACCTTGACTTGTTCAAACCAAATACACTTTTGCTTGTAAAAAGGAAGTCTTGGTCTGGATGTTACCCTTTATGCCTTATTTTTTTTGTTCTGACCGTGTTTATACTTATAAGTTACAGTGTCCAAGGTTAGTTTCGTCAATTGAGACTTGCTTAAAATTTTGTTTTCTACATTTTATTTTGTTATTTTGTATCTGTTGTTTTTTTTTTGTATCTGCGTTTTGTTTTGTTATTTTGAATCTAAAGAGAGGCATCACGACAGAGACACAACTAGTTCTCTGCGTTTTGTTTTATTATTTTGTATATAAATTGTTTTTAATAAAAGTTATTCTTTAAGAGGGTATTTGTATAAAATTTCATCATATTCCCAACAAAATTTTGTTATTAACCAAACAACACTTCAGAAAAAGTAACTAATATTCCCGTTAATATTTTATCTTACCAAACACTTTTTTTGTAACATTCTTAGACAATTTTTGTTCCAACCATATTCCAAATAATCATGATTTCAGGATACAAAAGAATTTCTCTCGTACCAAACTCCCCTGGCATTATCCTCCAATTCGATTCCCATCATCCCTCCATCTATAATCACAATCTTCAAGAGTCCCAACCTGATCTTCTTTCCTTCTTCAAATCATAAGTAGAAAATGCTGATTAGATATCATATAGTAGGAAGGACCGTATTCCAACATTTACATGCTGCTGAAAGTGCCATAAATAAAACAAGCACACTTCTCTCCAATGCTAGTACGATACTTCTTAAAGTGTGGTTTTGGAGATTTTTAACCATAACCCTTTAAACTAGGTGATGAATGCTTAAAAGGCGGAATTTTACCACTAGCTTTAGTTTGCATCTCCTTAGCTCACTAGTCACTAGTACAGTCATTTTCTTTTTTCTCAAGTTTAATATGCAGAATTGTTTCTGGCAGAGTCATGACCTTTCTCTTTTTGCATAAAAGCAACATTAGAGTCCATCTAAGAATCAAGCAATTTACTACTACAGTGAAAGAAAAACAAACCTTTCTTTTTTCTCTCTTTTATGATTTTTCTGTTCCTTATAGTTGTCTTCTCTATCTCCGGGTCGAATTGCAATGATCGTGGATTAACAATACTTTACATAAACCAGAAAATAGAAAAATTAAGTAAAATTAAAAATAATAAATGAAAATTAAAAAGTCCAATCTAAATTGTTTATAGCTACTATTAATGTTGAAAATTCTAATCCCCAGAAATGGTACCAAAAATTTGTTGCGACTTCGGCAAGTGCACCGGTTGTAAAAATAATAAAAGTGTACGTGAGTACAAGATCATTCCCACGAGGATTAGATTTCAAGCACTAGTTCACTATTCGCTTTTTTTTTTGTAAGCTCACTATTCGCGTTTTATTTGGACAAACAATTACGCGAACCTTGAATTAAAAGTAAGATTGATTAAAAGTATAAGAATTTAGAACTAAAATGCAAGCAATTAAAAAGAGAGTGTTTTGACAATCAAGAAAAGCATAGTTAGGGTTTCGATTTCACCCAGTATCCTTCTTATGATATGGATTAAACAATAAAATAATCGTCCTTAATATAATGTCAATCAATTCCTCTAAATTGATTAAGGTTCAATCTCTTGTTACCCTAATTCTAGGTTATCTTGAAAGAACCCTAGTTCCCGGTTATTCCTCAATAAAACACGCAATAAATTCAAAAATCTAAAGATTGAATAATTGCCCTATGTCTATTACTAGATTACAAGGATTATGATGAATTTGTCAAGTCGGGGTTCATGTACCAACATTCCTATTGTCATATAATTTCCCTAAACCAATCTACAAGGAGCGAGCTCATAGAAAGCATTAAACATAGACAAATTCATGCACTTGTAAAAAGGAAAAATTACTGAGGCAATTTAATCCATAAATATATGAATTCAATTGGGTTTCAACTACCCCTAACTACATAAAACTTTAGCCTAGCGTAGCAAAATCAAAGACAAGAGAAAGTAATAAAAATCCCTCAAACTTCATTGGTGTGATGGCATGCTCCTAGCTTTTTCTTGAATTCAACCCGCTTCTGATGCTTCAAATGAAAGATGGACTTCTCTCTCTAAAGCAGGATTTGCCTTTCTTAATTATCAAAAACTACTCTTAATAGATTTGAAATTCCCTTTTATATGAGTTAAATTTGTGCCCTGAGTGAAAACAATGAGTTGAGCCTTTATTGGATCGCAAGTGGGCGTTACAACGCTGGTTAGAGCGTTTTAACATGCTTGCTTCACTTTCTGACCGTAGGAGAGCGTTTTAACACTCTCTAGCACTTGTAACGTGCTCATCAAAGGGGAATTTCTTTGTTGCAGCGCATTGTAACGCTTTGGAGCGCGTTAAAACGCGCTGCTCCCGAAGCTTTCCTTCATAATTTTCATATGATTAACAAGTTTGAACATGCTCAGTAGCGTTGTAACGCACCCCTTCAATGTTGAACTTGCTTCTTGGATGCATTCCAAGACTTCTTGGAAGATATCTTCCATTTCCTATTCCAAGTCCTTTATTCCTTTCTTGCTCAAATTCATATCAATTTACCTTTAAAACTAATAAAAATAGTATGTTAGATAAAAATCCAACTTTCATGCTTTTTCAATATAAAGCCTAAAAATTCACGTTTCTAACTATGTAATTCATGTGATATTAGTCCTAAAAACATGAAAAATTAAATATTTATCACCTACTGATTTACATGTATACAGAAAATAAATTATCTCTTACTTGAACACAGCGGCGGACCCACCTGCGGGCAAATGCCCGCAAGTTCAGACACAAGTTTTTTCATTTTAGTTTTTTTTTTTGTAGGTCCTTATTTATCTCTTGGTTCAATAGATATATCAGGAGTAAATACCCTTTTTAAGTCCCTGACAAAAAATATGGTCCCCTTTTAGTCCCTTACAAAAAAGTAGTCTCTGAGGTCTGAAAAATTTAAAGTATATCAATTTAGTTAAAATCGTGCTTCCTCACAAATTCAAAAAAGACCTACATTAGTCCCTCAAAAAGATCAAAATGGATCCACTTTGAATTTCTTAAGAACCAGGTGACTAATTTTTTTTATAATGGACTAAAGTGGAGACCGAATTTTTTGTCAGGACCAAAAAATATATTTATTCTTATATTAGTTAGCAACGTACGGAGATGATTAAAATAATGTAACAACGCAAATTGATTAGAGAAAAAAATTATTTTTCCTCCCATGTCACGTATCCATTCACATGCTCTCTTCATCCTTTGTTTCTTTTTTCATTTTTATAAAAAGAGAGGTTTGATTGCAGGTCTGACATTCTCAAATAAGTTAATATCTAGAGACGAGGTCTTCACTGTGATTTTTTCTTGCCTTCTGTACAGATAGTGTTGATTTTTTTATTCACCAATATAAAATAGAATTTTTTTTTTTGCATGTAGCTTGGTCAAACTATTGCCCGTAGCTTGTTATGGAAATAACTAGATTATCAGCGGGTTCAAGCATTGATTTAAACTTTCTTTACAAAATAAATAAATTCGGAGGCGCCGCCCCGAACCCCCACCATTAAATGTGCAGACATAAACATATTTTTCTGGGTCCGCCACTGCTTGCACAATCAACATTGATTACTTTATTTTTTATTTATCTTTTTTAATTACTTCATCTAATTAAAAAAATGTCGCATGACAAAAAAATTTAGGGTAATACAATTATCATGTAATAGGAAAATAGTGATGCTTCCTGCACATAGAAAAAATCAGGAGAGAGAAGAGAAAATGAGGTGAGAGAAAAAATTTCTTTGAAACCCACCTATGAATGTGTCAATAGAAAATTGAGATTGTTTTGTTGTTACATGATAATAGTAATACCCAAAAATTTATTATAGTTTGTTTATTATTTTTTAAAATTAAGAAAGTATTAATTTTTAAAATTTTATCTATATCGAGTGATAATATTTTAACTAGTTTACATCATCTTTCCCTAGCTAAGTCATTTCAATTATTCTTCGATAGTCAGAAGTTTCAAACAAGAAAAGTCTGATATGACAGCTAGCATACTACGTGTTCAGAGACAAATGCCTCATCTTCTTCTAGTCGTCCGCAGAATTGTCAAAACATATTATGCATTATTATTAGGTAGAGGAAACATCTATATTCTTATTACTAAATTTTTTTACTACTAACTTACTATTTTTCTAATCAACATTGAATCAAAAAGAAAGAATGCTTAAAAAAAAAAATATTGATCCAATGATAATTAGATAAATAGTGAGTTAGTGGTAGAAGATTTTGATATTAGGAATATCCCTCCTCTGTTAGGTAATAATATTTCTATTGTTATTTATTTTCTATATAGGTATAAAGATACGTGAGGCATATTTTTTTTATCTTTTCTTCTCACATGGCTTCATATTGATTCTATATATTTTTATGTATGGGAAGGTTTCATTTATAATATTATTTTTTTACAAATTACACTACTTATGATCAGTCATACTCTCTTTATTGAAGTATGTATGATCAATCATACTTAATGTAATTTGTAAGAGTTTGTCAAAAAAAGTTTATAAATATAACTTTTCTCTTTATGTATGTATAAAAGATAAAATTATCTCTTATAACATAATAAACATCAATCTCAACCCCTGATATGGTTAGATGTAAAGTTATTCATGTAGAAGTCACCATGCATTAATATATGTCGATTGTTTTGAAATAACATTATTAACTTCTGAAAGCTATCGACTCTTAATTAGGATATTAATTTAAGTAAGTTATTCTTCACTCGTGATTATAGAAGTCACCATGCATGGATTAATATATTTGGATTGTTTTGAAATAATATTAATAACTTCTGACCGATATATATCTTAGGATATTAATTTAAGTACTTGCACTGACTTTATACAAGAATATATAAGATTATTATAATTAATAAATTGGTGTCTTAATGGTTAGTGTTACAACTTTTCATGATGAGATATTGAATTCGATACGAAAAAAAAAAACGAAAAAAGAAGTTCTGTTGGGGTGGAATCATAGAACTAATCCATCGGAAATTATTTTCCTACCACCTATACTAGTGAAATGGCTATGATTTCATCCCAAATGAGTGAAACAGCCTATAAAGCTACGAACAATGACATTTACTATGGAAAGCTAAAGATGCTATGATCATCTTAGGAAAATGGAAAATAAGGAGATGGTCTAGACTCTATAGTACTAACTCATTTTCCTACTCCATATACGAGGAAATTGCTAGCTAGATATATATACTGAAATACGCTGGATTTTTTTTTTTGACAAGGGTTATATTGATAAATATATTTTTCATAAATTTATAAATTATATTATATCTTATCGGTAAGATTTCATAAAATATTTTACCGCTAAGATATAATGTATTGGTAAGAATTTATAATATGATATTTTCTAAAAAAATTAAATATTTTTATTTTGATATTTATCTATAAAAATATAATTGTTTTGAAATTAAAAATAAATCTATTGCATTCAATATTCATACATAAAATATAGAGCGTGACGGTATAAAAGGTGACTCAAAAGAGAAACAACATGTTCTTTCACTCTCACAAAGAAGTGGAATCCACATCTTTACTTTTTTTGTTAATTCTCTCTCCTATTTTATCTATTTTTTTTCTCTCTTTTAAAATGACACAACTTTACATCCTTTAAAATTATACACACTTTCCCCACATTTAATACCTGCGTAGAGGTAACTTTACATCAACGGCCATCAATCACACGACCCGTTAACCTGGAAACACGTTAAAAGTGAATATTTACATGATTTTCAAACCGGTTAAGTTTTAAAATTATGGTTTTTACTTTTTATAATGCAAAATGGTTTATTTTATTTCTCTTCCACTTAATTTTTTAAAACATTAATAGAATTTTTTGTTTGTTTTCTATTATCTTTTATTCTAGTTATTTTATTTTACCTTTTAGCTTTGAATATTTTTTCTTTTAATTTATTTTTTAAATTTTATTTAAATTTAAAAAATTCGTACAATACACGAATTCCTGCGGGTTAATCTAGTTATAATTCATTAAAAAGGAATGAAAATAATCTAATTTTTCCGTGACACATTTATTAAATAAATATATAATTCATTCACTAATTATTTTTTACAAATGGAGATATCTGATCAATCCATTTAAAAGCATTTTATATCTTAAAATTAATTTGACTCTTTTTTTTGTCTTTTACGCAGTGCCATCTTTCTTGAAATTTTATCCCTGTTTGTTTGAAGTTGATTTCTAATTTTTCTCTCTCCAAATTTCATTATCTCTTAAAATTCCTCTTTGAAAAGACACTGTACGTACGTACACCAAACATCTCTTACTTTTCAAAAGACACGGTCACGTCTATAGGAACGACTCTCTCTTAGCTAATGTCTCTCTCCTCGTAAGTCACGTCTAATGTTGAGTGTCTCTGTCTCTGCTTCCACATTGAATGTGTCTTTCTCCTCATAAGTCACGTTATATATTGGACGTCTCTCTCCTGGATCACGTCTCGTACGGGGCATGACGCTCACACCCTAATTTAAATATAACTTAGTGCACTAGATTCATTTTTAATTTCAAAATAATTATATCTTTGTAAATAATTATTAAAATAGTAATATTTACAAAAAGAATTTGCCGAAATACGCATATATATCATATTATTATCTAATGCTCACATAACCCCATTACAGGATAATTATTTAGTTCATGACTTTGTACACAGGACTGTAAATAGATTATGCCGGTCTATAGGGGTCTACGGTCTAACTTATATTAGGTCAGATTTAGTCTATTAAAAATATTAAAATAGAATATGATTAGACTTTTAAAAAAACTTATTTAGAAAACATGTCATAAGTTTTTTTGTACATGTCCGGTCTATAAACGGCCTATAAACGTACAAGCATGTCTATATCATATTATTTATTTTAAATAAGATAAATACAATTATTATTTTAATAATTTTGAATAATAAAATAATATTATTTTAGTTATTTTTTTAATCATTGAATGTTTAATATGGTTAAACAGGCTAACAGGCCTACGCCAAGACTTTTATTTTTTAAATATAGGTCAGGCCAAACTTGTAATATGGGACCTACACAGATTAGTAGGTAAGGCTAGACACACGTTTTTTTATATAGGCCTAACCTATTTAAGTCAAATTCTAATCTAATCCAGCCTATTTACACCCCTACTTGTACATTAATTTGAAGATGACGAAGATGATGACGCATTTGCATAAGTCAATATTGTATTTGTATCATTAAATTAACCAAAATATTATTTATTTATTTCAATATCTATATATTATTTATTTATTTCAATATCTAAATAGATACGGAAAATACACATATATAACATGTAACTGTAGATTCTCACACAACTTCAGCACTGGATAAATAATTACTGCATAACTTTCTTAGTAATTGGTCGTGCTTTGCACATAGCTTCTAATGGGATTAACTTTGGCATAGCGACCCCTTTTGTCTCCATCATATCAATTTCTTCATCAGTTGGACGTTTCCATTCAAAGCACTGAATCAATAATCCCAGAGTCAAGCCCATTGTACGATGTGCCAAACCTAATCCAGGACAAGCCCTTCTTCCCAATCCAAATGCAATTAATTTATTTGTTTCCCCTTCTTTTTCAAACCTCTCGGGCTTAAAACATTCAGCATCACTCCAAGTCTCAGGATCTCTTTGAATGGCCCATGCATTAATCAACGCTATAGTGTCACGTGGAATGGTGAATCCTCCAATGTCGCACTCATCCGAAGAAAAATGAGGCAATAGTAACGGAGCTGGAGTGTACAATCGAAGTGTCTCGTATATTATATATATATTTTTTAATTAGCTAGTTTGTTACTAACTTGCTTAGTTGGCAAGTTTGTTAGTTTGTTATTACTTATTTGTTAGTCTGTTACTATTCATAGATTAGTTATAGTTAGTTTGTTACTTGTTAAGTAAGTCTTTGTTAGCTTTTAGTTTTGCTCTATATAGTCAGATCATTGTACTGTTGATAGACTTGACTTTCACTTTATTTTCGATCAGTATGAAAAGTATCAGAAAAGCTTTCAATCTGAAATGGTATCAGAGCACCTAGGGCTCTGATATTCGACGCTTCCGTGCACGTCTCCTTTCTTTTTTTTCCATTCTTCTTCTTCTACTTAGATCTTGTTTTTTCCTCTCGGATCTACTCTTATGGCGGATCAAATCTCTTTCCAGAACTCTGAAGAAAATCATTCAGAGGCTACACAAGCAGCTGTGAACATGAGCACAGTGCATGCATCAGAAAATTTCTCGGATCCGAATAGTGTGTTTTACATTCACCCGAACGAGAATCCATCTCTCGTTTTAGTTTCTACACTCTTGAATGGAGGTAACTATCATGGATGGGCAAGAGCGATGACGATGGCCCTGATATCCAAGAATAAGCTTCAGTTTGTCAATGGATCCATTTCAGCACCAGATCTGAAGGATCTTCGCAGGTATGCTGCTTGGGAAAGATGCAACACCATGGTTTTGTCATGGTTGCATCGATCCATTACTGATTCAATCTCTCAGTCGATTCTTTGGATGGATTGTGCTGTAGATGTGTGGAGAGATCTTAAGGAAAGATTTTCTCAGTGTGATATCTTTAGGATCACTGATTTGCATGATGAAATATTTCGTCTGCATCAGGGAGAAAATTCAGTTTCAGATTTCTACACTCAACTCAAAATATTATGGGATGAGTTAGAATCTCTACAACCAACACCTAGTTGCAAGTGTGTTAAGCCTTGTTGTAACATCTCATCTCAGGTTAAAGGTATAAGAGATCGAGATTATTCCATTCGATTTCTCAAGGGACTTAATGAACAATTCACTCATGTAAGATCCCAAATTATGCTGATGGATCCCTTACCTTCAATAAATCGTGTTTTCTCCTTAATCACTCAACAGGAAAGACAGATGAATCTGGAGAATGTGGTGCCTAATTCCAATGATGGAAGTTCTAAGGTGTTCTTCAGTCCTATAGAACAACAAACAGGAAGGGGACGGTCTAACAATAGAGGAAGAGGACGTGCTTATGGTACTGGTCGTGGCAGATCCTCTTCTCCTCGTTTGTGTACTCACTGTGGAAGGACAAATCATACCGTGGACACATGTTTTGAGAAACATGGATATCCACCAGGATACAGAGTTAAGGCTATGCACAAGGCAAATTCGGTTGCAACTGGGAATGATGAAGAGATGAGTTCATATGATGATGTTGGTAATTCACATAATGTTGCTCCTCTTCAAGAAAGTAAAGAAAAATTTTCTCAAGATCAGTATAATGCTATCATGGAAATGATTCAGAAATCCATGACATTTCAGTCTATACAGCAGCAATCTCAGGTACCTTCTCATGTCAGCAATTCGGTGCAAACCAAGGAATTCAACAATGCATCCAAGGTCAATGCAGTGAATGAGCATAAACCAAGTCCATCTTCAGGTAATAATATGATACAGTGGATCCTAGACACAGGAGCCACTGATCATGTCACTCACTCCTTTGGAAATCTGATTCTACCCAAAAAGATTGAGCCAATAGCCATATCCTTACCTAATGGAAGTCAGGTGTATTCCTATTTTTCAGGAACTGTTATAATTTCACAAACACTGATTCTGTCAAATGTTCTTTATGTTGAAAATTTTAATGTTAACCTGATTTCTGTTACCAAGTTAGCAAAAGAAACTAATTGTTGTCTCACCTTTCAGCCACTTATATGCATCATTCGACAACACCCTTCAATGGAGATGATTGGTTCAGCTAAGCTAATTGGAGGATTGTATATTCTTACTCAAGTCAATCACTCAAAGACAACACCTCTTCCAGATAGAAAACTCACCAATACTGTCTCTGCCAATCCCTGCACCATAGATTTGTGGCATCTTAGATTAGGCCATTGTTCTTCTTCTGTAATAAAGTCAATGGTGACTCAATTTCCTTTCATATCCTGTAAAAATCTTGACAATTCTTGTGATATTTGTCACTTTGCCAAACAAAAGAAACTGCCATTTCCTTCCAGTTTTACAGTCAGTAATAAAGCCTTTGATTTAGTCCACATTGATATTTGGGGTCCTTACTCTACTCCCTCAGTTCATGGTCATAAATATCTTCTAACCATTGTTGATGATCACACACGGTTCACATGGGGAATTATGATGAAATTAAAATCTGAGGCAAGGACTCACATTAAAAATTTTGTTACTTTAGTTGAAAATCAGTTTGGTGTCACTATTAAGATTTTTCGTAGTGATAATGGCCCTGAGTTTTTAATGTCAGATTTCTTTTCTCAAAAAGGGATTTTGCATCAAACCACTTGTGTTGAATCTCCACAACAAAATGGTGTTGTGGAGAGAAAGCATCAACATATATTAAACACAGCTAGGGCATTACTCTTTCAAGGAAATATTCCTAAAAAATCTGTGGTGTTACTGTATTCAGCATGCTATTCATATCATCAATAGGCTTCATTCACCAATTTTACACAATAAATCCCCATATGAATTGTTGTACAATCAACCACCTGTTTTGATTCATCTTAAGACTTTTGGTTGTCTTTCTTTTGCTTCTACCCTTCAGGTTCATCGGTCCAAATTTGATTCTAGAGCCAGAAGGTGCATATACTTGGGCCACACAAATGGAACCAAAGGATCTGTTATGTATGACTTAAAATCCAAAGAGATTTTTGTCTCAAGGAATGTTGTTTTTTATGAGAGACAATTTCCTCTCTTGGACAATCACCAACATGATTCTTCCCAATCAAAATTGGGATCTGCTACATTACCTATCTGTATGCCTACACTTTATGATTCACCACTACCTACTCCTTCATCTGATTCTTCTGTTTCTTCACCATTAATTGAGCACCAACAACCATGTCAATCCACTGCTGCACCACTGTCTCCTTCATCATCTGATCACAGCTTTGTTCCCAGTCAAAGCCAGCCACCTGATCTTCGGAGATCGACTAGAGTAAGGATGCAGCCAAGGCATTTGGTTGATTTTCAATGCAATTTCTCCACAGCTTCAGTTGAACACCAATCCTCTCCAGGTATGTCTTTATCCTCATCTAATACTCTTTCTTCTATTGTCTCATATGACCATTGTTCCTCCTCTTATTCCTCTTTCTGTCACAATCTGAGTTCTTTTGTGGAACCCCGTACCTACAACCAAGCTGTTCAGTCCAAAGAGTGGGTGTTAGCCATGAATGATGAACTTGATGCTCTTCACCGTAACCAGACATGGACTATTGTTGATCTTCCTAAAGGTAAGCATCCTATTGGCTGTAAATGGGTTTACAAGGTGAAACATAATCCAGATGGTACTGTAGCTCGACACAAAGCAAGGTTAGTTGCCAAGGGTTACAACCAAATGGAAGGTGTAGACTATTTTGAGACTTTTTCTCCGGTGGCTAAGCTCACCACAGTCCGGTTATTACTTTCAGTTGCAGTGGCACAGAATTGGTTCCTTGAACAGGTTGATATTAATAATGCTTTTCTTCACGGGGATTTATCAGAGGAAGTTTATATGAAAATTCCTGAAGGTGTTACATCCACTAAAGACACTCAGGTCTGCAAATTACAAAAGTCTTTATATGGCTTAAAACAAGCTAGTAGACAGTGGAATGCTAAGTTAACTTTGGAACTTTGCAACCTTGGTTTCACTCAATCTAGTGCTGATCACTCTTTGTTTACTAAGGCAGAGGGTGAAATTTTCACATGTCTCTTGGTCTATGTTGATGATATGATTCTGGCTGGCAACAACATGGATCATATTAGCTCCATCAAACAGCATCTTGATGGTCTGTTTAGAATTAAGGATCTCGGTCCTTTGCATTTTTTCCTTGGGATGGAAATTGCTAGATCAAAATCTGGTTTGATTATGAATCAAAGGAAATATGTGCTTGAATTACTTTCTGAGGCTGGCCTGGTACATGCTAAACCGGCTTCTTCTCCTATGGAAGCCTCTTTACGTTTACGGCAACAACAAGGTGAATTGTTTTCAGATCCTGTTGCATATCGACGATTAATAGGTCGGCTATTGTATTTAACTAATACAAGGCCAGACATTTCTTTTGCTGTGCAACAATTAAGTCAATTTGTGGCCACACCAATGAAGGACCATTATACAGCTGCCACTCGGATCCTTAGATATTTAAAGGCTTCTCCAGCTAAAGGTTTATTATTTCCTTCTAATAATTCTTTAGCCTTAGCAGCCTTTGCTGATGCTGATTGGGCAACTTGTCCTGATACAAGGAAGTCCACTACTGGATTCTGTGTTTTCATTGGTTCTTCCCTTATTTCTTGGAGGTCAAAGAAGCAAAGTACTGTTTCTCGTTCATCTGCAGAAGCTGAGTATCGTGCTTTGGCATCGGTCACTTGTGAGCTGCAATGGCTTACTTATTTACTTCATGATCTTCGGATTCCTGTAACACAGCCAGCTAATCTTTATTGTGATAACAGAAGTGCCATCCATTTGGCTCATAATCCTTCGTTCCATGAACGCAGCAAGCACATCGAGTTGGATTGTCATGTTACTAGAGAAAAGATCATTTCTGGTCTACTTCGGTTGCTTCCTGTCTCTACTACTCAACAACTTGCTGATGTTTTTACAAAAGCTTTGAATCCTGCCTCCTTTCATGATTTTATTTTCAAGTTGGGGCTGCATGATCTTCACCCACCAACTTGAGGGAGGGTATTATATATATATTTTTTAATTAGCTAGTTTGTTACTAACTTGCTTAGTTGGCAAGTTTGTTAGTTTGTTATTACTTATTTGTTAGTCTGTTACTATTCATAGATTAGTTAGTTAGTTTGTTACTTGTTAAGTAAGTCTTTGTTAGCTTTTAGTTTTGCTCTATATAGTCAGATCATTGTACTGTTGATAGACTTGACTTTCACTTTATTTTCGATCAGTATGAAAAGTATCAGAAAAGCTTTCAATCTGAAATCGTAGATAATATTTTGAAGATATGGGAGATTTGGAATGTCTGACTCATCTACCAAGCGATCTTGCCCAAAGTGAGTGTCCAATTCATCCTTCGCTTTCTTCAATATCTCTGGGTGATTTAATAAAGCAGATATTGCCCACTCTATAGTCACAGCTGTTGTGTCTGTTCCAGCGAGTAACATGGCCTACAACTCAATTGAAGTTAAATAACATTTTATTTCCCAAAAAAAAAAAAAAAGGTAAATAACATTTGATAGGAATATTGTTTGTCATCTCCAAGGATACAATTGTATAATTTTCCTTTTAATTAAAACCACTATTTTGATATATATTTTTTTGCATAAAACAAGGAGAATAGATAAAGAAAAAAATATTATAAAATGACACAAAATTGTATCATTTAAAAATATTTATAATTTATTAGGTCAAACTTATTAATTAATTAGTAATTCGTAATAAATTATAACTATTGATTGACGTAAATCAATAGTTAACATATAAAATATGGTTTGTTTTTTCTAAAGTTACTTTAGATAACTTTATCTAATGTTCATCGAAACGACGTCGTTTTGAGACGAAAATTATGGCATTTTTGTGATTTTAATTTATTTCAGGGTTATAATAGTCTTTATCATGCTAATTTTTAAATTTTTTAACACAAAACAACGTCGTTTCGATGAACATTAGACAAAATTTTCTAGAGTAACATCAGAAACTTTTTTTCCCTATAAAATAACACAAAATTATATAGGCCGTCTGGTACAAAAAAAAATTAGGATTCCCGAAAAATTGAAGGTGGTAATCTTATTTATCCATGTTTGATACGAGATTTTTTAATTTTCTTGACAATTTGATTTTCTCGTGATTTTATTTTATGTGTAAATATTTTTGAAAATACCATCCAAAAATACCATGCACGCGGTGGTATTCTAGGAATTATATGACAAGAAAAATTTTAATACAACCAAACATAGTATCAAAAAAATTAACTCAATGTTAATGTACCAGATAACTTTTTGTAATATTACCATAAAACTCATTTTTTAATCATATTCTTGTAAACCATGATTTTCGGGTGAAACAAAATTTCTTCCCCTTACAAACACGGCCCGAAAAAAGTACAAATATTTTTCTCAATATATTAATTACCTGGATAAGCCCTTTGATAATATAATCTGAGTAGTATTCAGGCTGCGATTTTTGCAACGTTAAGAGATGTTCAATCATGGTATTGGCTCTGTGCTTTCCATTACGATGCTCTTCAACGAGTCCTTGCAAGAACGTGTCAGCTCTTTTGCTAATAGACTTCAACCTCTTCTCCAAACCATCAAGATCAAACCACCGAAGAAAAGGCAAGAAATCACCCTTGTTATTTGCACCCAACAACGATAGCATCTCCGAAATGATCTCTCTGAACTGCTTCGCTTCCTCGGCATCGGCAACATCAATATCCTCACCATAGTACCTCTTCCCAGATATCATCCTCATCATGTTGTTGAACGTCATCTCCGTGAGCCTAGGTCTAAGCCGCACGTGACTGAACCCCTTGCACGTGTCTTGAGCAAGCTTTTGCATGAACCTCAAGGTTTCGTCCCTTCGAACTTCGAAAAAGGAGTTTAGACGTTGTGTTGAGAGAACGTCAATAGTGGTGATGCGGCGGAGGTTGCGCCAATGGTCACCGTACGAGGCGGAACCTAAGGTGGTGTAGTTGTAGAAGAGATATTTTCCGGTGAGTAAACGTGGCCGGTTTGCGAGAACGGTGTCGTTTTTGGTGAAACACTCTTGAACTAAGGTTGGGGAGGAGATAACAACCACGAGACGTGAACCAAACCAAAGAGAGAAGATAGGACCACACTTTTGTGATAGTTTGTGAAGGGAACGGTGTAGTGGGGGCTTGATGTGGTGGAGATTGCCGATTATGGGAAGAGTTGGTGGGAATGGTGGAAGGTTTTTGAATCTTTTTCTTCTTTGTAACAAAAGCTTGAAGGTGAGAATGAAAGCAAGAGAAAGGATGGAATAATACAACAAAGGAGCCATTATATTTCCACTTAGTAATATAATTCCTAGTTTGCTAGTTGATACTACTAACTAGTTATTCCTAGTTCGTGATGCTTTTATAGTTGAATCTGATTACGTTGATGTTAAGGAGACAACAAGTGGGTAGCTAGCTGCACCTAATTTCATCATTAGTTTTTTTCTTTTTAAGAAATTATTAAGAGATTATGTTACTTTCTTCAACAAAGAAGTATATATCGTATTATTATCTTTGAATCATGAAATTTATCTTAAATGTTGCATATTAAATATAAAAAAATCACAAATCATGTAATAAAAATTATAAACTGAAAGTTAAAGATTTTTTTTAATTTATAATTTTTATTACTTAACTTATGATTTTAAAAGTATAATACGATGTTCATATGGGAAATTTTTTAAATATCACCGTAGTAGGTAGATTTGACCAATGAAAACATGCCACGTCATCACATGTTGTACCAGATAGAAAAAAGAAAGAAAAAATTATTTTATACTTTATACTAATTAATCTTACTAATAAAATACCTAATTTTTAATACCATCGTCGTAGTCAAAATGCGCTCGTTCATGTGTCAGAGAAGCGGACTAAAGTCCATCACAAGGCAACGATTTCTCATCAATAACTCTTTTGCTTTCGTTAGCAATGCATAGGTTTCAAAAAAAAGTCTAATTGATGTGACTGATGTGACAAATAGAGGTACTAAATGAATTAGGGTCTTTGAATCCGCTTGTGATATTTGAGTTTACATATTTAAAATTGATTGTTTGAACTTGTATAAAAATTTGTTTAATAAAGAGGCTTCGAGCTCCAATTCAAAAACTCGGCCTTAAAATCTCTCAGACTGGACTAATATATATATATATATATGGGTTAAAGTTTTCTTATTTTGCTGCAGAGGTTGCAGCACACACAATCGATGGTTGGGTCTACAATTGATTAAAAAAAGAAAATAGAGTGATGTGATATTTTTTTGTGTTTGTTGCAAATTTTGTTTATTATTCGCTCTCATATAAGAAAACTTTAACCCTATATTTATTATCGATCTTATAAGAATTATGTTGTAGGAAAAATATTTGTGTTATGTTATTGAAATTTGTTTTGCGTGCCAGAAGTTTATTTTATTTTTTTGCTGTGGACCTCACAAAATGTTGTGAGTGTAGGAAAATTTTTCTGGTCATGTTAAATTATAGATGATAAACTCATATATTATACTAATAGTAATAGTCATCTCTTTCTCCTGAATCTAATTCACCCTATTTTATTAGTTAAACAGCTTTTTTAAATGATTTTGTTCTATATTATATTATTTGGATATACATTAAATTTATGAATATTTATGAAATTACTAATATTGTTAATTGTATATTCTATTTGGATAAATTTTTGTTATCTTATTTTTTTAAACAGACTAAAAAATTAAACCAAACTTTTATTTTTTTTTGTAAATAAATCAAACATACGATCGTCGTCGTAGTCAAAATGCGCTCGTTCATGTGCCAGAGAAGCGGACTAAAGTCGATGCATCACAAGGCAACGATTTCTCATTAATAACTCTTTTGCTTTCGTTAGCAATGCATAGGTTTCTAATAAAAAGTCTAATTGATGTGACTGATGTGATAAATAGGGATGTTAAACAAATTAGGGATCTTTGACTCGTCTCGTGAATTGAGTTTACATATCTAAAATTTATTTTTGGCACCAGACTTGAACTTGTATAAAAGATTGTTTAATAAAAAGGCCTTGAGCTCTTTTACCAAAAAAAAAAAAAAAGGCCTTGAGCTCCAATTCAAATGCCCGACTTTAGAGCCTTAGAGCCTTTCAGGCTGGACTAGTGTGTATATATATGTATATATATATGTGGGTTAAAGTTTTCTTATTTTGCTGTAAAGTAAAACTTTTTTGCAGCACACACAATCGATGGTGGGGCCTACAATTGATTAAAAAAAGAAAAAAGAAAATAGAGTGATGTGATTTTTTTTGTGTCTGCTGCAAATTTTGTTTATTTGCAATCACATAAGAAAACTTTAACCCTATATATATATATTATAGATTTTATAAGAGTTATGTTGTTGGAAAAGTGTTTGTGTTATGTTATAGAGATTCGTTTTGCGAGCTAGAATTTTATTTTATTTTTTTGCTGTGGGCCCTACAAAATGTTGTGAGTGTAGGAAAATTTTTTTGGTCATGTTAAATTATAGATGATAAATCCATATATTATACTAATTGTAATAGACATCTCTTTCTCTCGAATCTATTTCACCCTATTTTATTAGTTAAACAGATTTTTTTAATGATTTTGTTCTATATTATATTGTTTGGATATACATTAAATTTATGAATATTTATGGAATTATTAGTGTTGTTGATTGTACATTCTGTTTGAATAAATTTTTGTTGTCTAAATTTTTTTTAAACAGGCTAAAAGACTAAACCAGACTTTTATTTTTTATAAATAAATCAGGTCATAAGCCGATAATTATATTTATAACAGGTAACAGGCTTGGTCATGCGGCTGACACATTTAAACACAAGCTTAACTTTTTAAGACCAAAACTCGGCTTGGCTCATTAACACCCGAGTGACAAAACTTAACGAGCACCAACATCAATCTATAAGTGGAGAAAATTTCTAATAGTTCAGGGCACCGACAATTAAGTTATCTTTTTAAATTTTTTGAAACATAAATAAAAATATAAATGAAAGAAAGAAATAAAGTGAAGGGAAAAAGATTTCTCATGTTGCATGAGAAATCTCCTCTCCTACAACTCTCACTTCGATGTCCGTGCCAATCATTTTTATATTTTTTATTTTTTTGTTTAAGATGGGCCCCACCCCTTTCTCTCTCTGTAGGAAAACTTGCATTTCTCATGCAATATGAGAAATTGCAATCCCTAAAGTGAAATGTACTATTCTTTGAATATGGAACGGAAATTAAAGTGCCACATTTTATTTAAAAAAAAGTTTCACATTTTTTTTCTACTTTTTACTCAAATATCATGCGAATAATATTTTTTATCTGATTACCACAAGTCAAAGTTCTTTACGACGAGCGAACTTGGTTAGCCTATAATTTTGTAACATGTGACACATACATTCGTAGGAAAAGCTCACTGGACTAAGTTCGTTACTAGTCGTAACAAACTTGGTATGCTATACGCTAATGGGAACATGTCACGGGGTCTAATCAAGTTTGTTATCAGTCGTCGCTTGACTACTAGAAAAAACTTGTGTAGCAACGGAATTTCAATAAAATTTCCCTCGCAAAAATCATGGCCAATTCAATTTCCCTAGCAAATTCCGTCGCAACCTCATTTGCAAGGGAATCTGCAACGGAAAATAGTGGCGAGGATAAAATTAGCGACGAAAATTCAATCACAATTTTGTCGTTATACAGGTTTTTTTCTAGTAATATCGAACTTCGACGCGTAGCAACCTAGTTTAAAATATTGTTGCATGGTATCTAGGTAAAAAATGAGACACTTTAATTATTGTTCCGTTGAATATCTTATTATTATTAGACCCACCTACTTATGAATTTTGAAACTTGTTATTCGTTGAAGAAATTCAAAAAACATTTTTTTTGAGTTAACTCAACCTTAATTATATATTTAAGGTGAGTTGGCTCCCTCTGATACCCCATAAATTTCAATTCTATGAGTCAGCTATATATGAGACTAATCCGGAGTGTGGAACAAGTCAGAGATGAAGATATTTTAACCACTTCCAAAGATGGCATGTTGGAATCGAATAGAGGCTCTTTCTTTTCCATTTAGTTAGCTCGCTTGCTACCAATTGAGTTACCGCTATTTGGTCAAAAAAAATATTGTAATGGCTTACTTAAGTTAAAGATGCCTCTACCCAACTTTTCCAATCATCGATAATGACATTAGTAGATGAATTTGAAAGTTCAAACTTTAATTTAAGGGGAAAATGTATATCATTTTAAAGGACACAAAGTTGTATCATCTTAAGTGAGAGAAAGAGATAAATCATGGGAGAGAGTGGAGGGAAAATTATTTAAAGATGTGGGCCTCATCTCTTTGTGAGAGTGAAAGGATGTAAGGTGTGACATTTAAAATGACACACTTTTTTCCTTGATTTAATGGTTCAATGGAAAGAAATGTATATAGCTACCTATTCCAGCACCATTTGCGTCTTGCAAGGAAGCGTTCTTATAGTGCATTGCATATATCACAAAACCCAACTGAAAGGAGCGTAATAATAGGACAATTCAATTTGACTTGATGGGAATATGTTAAGGTGAGACTAGAGGTGAAAAAATGGGTCGGTCCGCCCCGCCCCTCCCCTCCCCCAATCCTCCAAAAACGAGTTGGCCCGCCCCGCCCCGCATTTGGATATGGGTTGAAAATTCCAACCCACCCCGTTTTGTGGTGGGTTGGCGGGTCAAACCGCTTAAAAAATAAAAAATAATAAAAAATTAAAAATAAATTATTTTATTAATTTTACAATATTCTAATTTTCATTTCACAATCCCTTTAGTTTTTTCCAATCTCAAACCTAAATGTATACTAATATTTAATCAGATATCATTTATAAACTTATTTTTGCCTCAATATACGGATAAAATTTGTAATAAATAAATTTTTTATTTTTTACTTTTTCTAGGTGAGTACTAAGATAAAAAAATTTCATATCACAAAAGTTTAGTGACAAATAAAATGCTACCTATTAGTAAAAAAAAAAGAAAACTGACCCGCGGGCCAACCCGCCCTGACCCACCGCCAACCCGTTTTGACCCACAACTAAGCGGGGCGGGTTGAGGTGAATTGGTGGGTTGAAAAGTATAACCAAACCCGCCCCATTTTTTACGGGTTGGCGGGTTGACCCGTCGGGTTCAACCCTAATTGCCACCTCTAGATGAGGCCAACAACCGCAAGAAGCCCAAAACCTTTACAAAAATTTGGAGAAATTTTTATAGTGTTAGGAAGAGACAACTCTTTTGATGATTTTTAATGTTGATGACATTGAAGAAATTTTGATAACGAAGAACGCAGAAAGAATGTTGGAAGTTAATGATTTGATTGAGTTTATAGGAGGAGTTGCTGTGTTTTTTCACATGCAAAAGTTGTCGAATCCCTTTTCAAGATGTTTCTCAAAGGGAAAGAGATAATCATAAGGAGGAAAGATTGATGATATCATTGTTTTAGTGGCTCAAATTAATGTATGAGGTTGTTTAGTTCTTAAATTTTAATTTTTCTTCTCATTCCATTATTTGTACGAAGTTGTTTAATCTTTTGATGTATATATTTCCTTCTCATTTGTAATTAAACTATGTTTTTCATTTGTATATACTGTGTGCGATTAATATAGATTTTTACATCTGGTGTTACAATTTTTATAATGAATGTGGAAGTTTGGAACTATTCCAAGAAAGCATAAAAGGTCGAGCCAATTGCATTTTTACCTGTTGAAGATAACTATTTCCAAAATCTAATAAAAGTCCCATATTGTGTGCACATCCTTTTACCACACACACTGACATTTTCACTGATTGCTTGCTCTTCAATGTACTACAACAATAAACACAGAGGCAATAACCATTTTCACCTTTCTCTATAAATCACATAGAGAAAGAGGGTGGCTACTTAGGGGAGTTTGGTTTCACTTTTATAAAATTTCAGTTGGGTTTTACTCCATCACTGATTTTACTTTTAAGAATTTTATTTCATTTAGAGTCCTTATCCCCAAAGAATTTTATTTTTGCCCCCCTCCCTTCCCCAATTCAGAATCTTGGCTTCCCCACTATTTACAAGTATGCTTTTTTAGTTTAATATAAGGGTTAATGATTTTTACAATTACTTTATATAATTTTTTTTATAATCACTAATTATAACTATGTATTATGGGAAATACATAGTTATAATATTCAAGTTATTTTTTTTTTCTTTCTCTCCACGTCAATAGACAAATCCTGAAAAATATATGACGAAAGAGAAAAAAAAAAACTTAGCCCCAAAAACTTTTATTTTTGCCCCCTTCCCTCCCTAATTCAGAATCCTGGCTTCGCCACTATTTACAAGTATGTTTTTTTAGTTTAATATAAGGGTAATTATTTTTACAATTACTTTATATAAATTTTTTTATAATCACTAATTATAATTATGTATTATGGGAAGTACATAGTTATAATATTAAAGTTTTTTTTCTTTCTCTACACGTCAATAGACAAATCCTGAAAAATATATGAAGAAAGAGAAAAAATAACTTTAATATTATAACTATGTGCTACACGAAGTACATAGTTATAAGTGGTGATTGTAGAGAAGCTTATGTAAAGTAACTAGAGAAATTATTAACCCTTAATATAAATATTAAAACTCTCACATAAAATACTTCAAACGAATTCGACATACTAATATACTTATGTTTAGATTTAAGAAACAAGAATACAAACATAAAATACGGATATGATGTGAAACAAATATGCAGATTTAGAAAATTATAAAAATTATAAGACACAGGTCAATTATAATGTAATATATAAAATTTGTGTTGTGAGAGGGAGCACCAAGTTATTGGGTGGTCCTGAACCATAGAAAATATTTTCCAATTGTGTCTCCCTCAGGAGCAAATATTCAATCCTCCCGCTCATATGTGCGGGGAAGAGAGAAAAAAATAAAATAATGAAAAACAGAGAAAGAGGAGGAGAAACAAATGACATTATCCCTTTGCCACTGTTTTGAGATTAATTATCACTATGTCACAATCCAATGAAATTTTCCTAAAATGTCACGTTACATTATCGCTATGCCAACAAGCGAGACTATCACATCTGCAGCTAATCCCGTTGGGCTGCCAAGCGAGAATAGATGTACCTTTTCCCACGTGTCAGCACCCTTGCCTATCTCGTTTGGCTGCCCAGTGAGAATAGGTGTACCTTTTCCACGTGTCAGCACCCTGGAATATCTTGCTACACTACTGGGCGAGATTTGTGGCCTGCAAAACACTGCCACGTGTCCAATACAGTCTTGCTTGTCGGCATAGCGAGAATGTGACATGGCATTTTTAAAAAAAGTTATTGAATCGGGGCATAATGATAATTAATACTCAAAAAAGTGGCACAAGGGTCAATGTCCCGAGAAATAAGATGAGATTATTGGATACTTTTCCCTCTCTCAAACTTCACCTGTTGTGTCTACGTGGAGTCATGGAGTGTAATTGATTGCTATAGATCCATAAATTAATTTAAAACAACTATATTTTCATAATTTCTTTTTAAATAGTAATATATTATTTTTTTGCCGTGAAGTTGTAACTATTATTATATTATTATAACGTTACAATTTTTTTAAAAAAAGGGAAAGACTTCATTAAAAAAAAAACCTTAAAAAAGATCTAATAGGATACTTTGGTATCAGTTTACACTTTATAGGGCAATTTGTAAAGAAACAAATTGTATCTAGATTTCCGTTTCAGTTGTTTCCAATCTAGCAGAGCATAGTAGTTGATATCGACCTTCATGTTGATGGTTATCTAAATACCTTTGAAACAAGACCGAAAAAGCTTTCTACCCTTGTTGGAATTTGTATAGAATTTGTATAGAATTTGTATAGACAATCTATTGGTTATGAATAAAAAATGGGTTAAGGAAGAAAAGAAAAGAAGGAAGTTGAAAAGGTGTGTAGGTATTAAGAAGTCCCACATTGGACAATTAGTAGGAAGTGAGAGAGCTTATTAGCTCCCCACCTCACAATTCTAAAATGCCCCTTGGGGCACTACCCTTTTGTGGAGGAGAGAGGAGCTAGTGGGCTTAGGTCCACCACAAGCGTGCCGCCGATGCCGTCTGGCCGGTTCGGTATGATACAGTGTGTGAAATAAAAAAAAATTATTAAATTATTTTTTAATTTTTGTCCAAAATGCCCTTGTACCTATATGTTGCTTCCCGCCAGTTTCTTCAAACCCAAACGTTTCTTCCCGCCAGTTTTTTGAACGTTTTGAACCGCACCGGTTCTTGCCTTTCGCGAACCGGTCCCTGGTCGTACCCAGTCGTACCCGTTCGCAGCCGTTAGTCACGGCGGTTCGCTGGCGCTGGCAGTTCATCGTGACTGGTCAGTATCTATAGATCGACCCTGACTCCTTCAGAAATTTCATCCGATTTTCTACATTGTTACACCGCCGAATTTTTTCCTTCATCCGGTTTGCATCCTCCTTTCTGTTTTTCGGTGTACTTTCCTCTGACATATTAATGTGTTCGTTTGGGCTGTTTACTGGTAGTGCCATTGAAAACAAATATTTTGTTGCACTTATTTATTACTCTTGGTTGGTATTTGTAGGTTTTATTTGAATTAAATAAACGTTTTTTGGGTTAAATCAGAATTTTAGATTCATGTCATAATTTTTTGGTTTGATTTTTTTCATAATTTTCCAAATTTACAGTACTTTCGTATTTTGACCATGTCTCACTCTATAGATGTCCGATTGACTCCGTTCTTGTTGCATTTCACAGATAACAGATAGGGCTACAATCACTATTTCAGTTACTGAAGCTTAATTCGGACGGGAAGATGGTTGCAACCTGAGCCCAACATGACGTGTTTTTGTTGGAATTTTATTTTGACGTTTGGACTTGTAATTCAGATTATGACCCAATGTGTTTAGGGCCCAATGCCATGTTTTAATGTTTTATTTAATTTTATTCAGTTTTTATTTTATGTTTGGGCCGAAGCGGTGAAACCCTAACCTTTCTGAATGACGGCTACTTAAGGGAAACTTTAGGAAACCCTTCGGCAGTCAAATTTCGTGAGTTTGACAATAGACAAGTTTACTCTGAAATTTCAATTGAATTCTCTTCCTCTTCTTCTTCTTCTTGTGTTCTTATTCTCTTTAATTTTTAATTATGTTTACCGTAGCCATGCGAGGCTAAGAACCCTTTAATCAACCCAAGGGTAGTGGTCCGCTGCGGTTTTCTTTTAATCAGATTTGTTTCCCTTTCAACTCAGGTTGATATCGTGCGATTGTGGATATTTAATCTTAGATTCGCGATTGCGATTATGAAAAGGGATTAATCATCAGATTTGATGATTAGATTGATTGACCCTATGACCTTAAATCAAACGGACCAATACGCTGCGATTGTATGAGTAGAAGCATTGTATTTGATCAAACGCTAAGCGATCGCTTAGAGAGGGTTCTCATTTGAAAATAAGGATTTTGATTCAATTGACAATCAATCACGATTCTGATATATTTTTATCCGAGGAAAGACGTCCTAGGAACCCTAACCTTAGGTTGATTAATTTTTAATTATGAATTTTTAATCCCGATTTTTATATTCTGTCTTTTAATTATTAAACCGAAATTCAAACCCCCCTTTTTATTTTCTGTTTTCATCAGCGACTTTTACCAAAAAGATTTCCTTGAGAGACGACTTAGGGTTTCCACGTTACTACAAATTTTCTGAACCCTAAATAAAAATAATTTTTAATTTGCACGAGTTCGACAGCTCATGTCAGCCATCACTCTTCAGAAGAAATCTGTTCTATCCTGGGAGACACTTGTCCATCAACCTTTGGCATCAGTGAGGGGATTGTCTTAAGGAGACACATTTTGTGGGCTCGGATTTAATTCTTTATACTGCATAATTCATCATTCTGTCTTATTATCTGACATCCTGTAAGTCTGTTCTAATTTTACTATTGCACTGTAATTCTGATTATTAATCTGTTATGTTCTATACATGGATTCAATCCTCTTAGTGATTTAATATCACCCACTGTCTTTTAAATAACAATTTTAAGACAATTATCATTATTACCACTTGATTCATGTACTTTGTTCGTACGAAAATACGTCTTCAAAGAAAGTAACTTCCCTTGACTCAATAACCGTATTAACGTGTATATCTGAGACATCATATTTATAAACCAAAAATCGATAGGCACTACTATTAAGTGCATAACCGATGAATACACAATCCACTATCTTAAGTTCAATTTTTAACCTTTTAGGTTTAGGAACCGCAACCTTAGTCAAGCACCCTCACACTCTAAAGTATTTCAAGGATAATTTCTTTCATTTCCATACTTCGTATGGTATGCTCTTTGTCTTTTTGTGAGGCACTCTATTTATAATGTAGTTTGCCGTCAAAATGGCTTCGCCCCACAAATTCCGTGCTAAACCAAACGTAATTAACATAGCGTTTATAATTTCTTTCAATGTCCGTTTTTTCCTTTCTGCAATCTCATTTGATTGCGGTGAATATGGAGCTGTTGTCTGGTGTATAATATCAGACTCTATACAAATTTCCTCAAACGGGCCATCGTATTCTCCCCCACTATCTCTCCTTACTGTTTTAATTTTCTTATTAAGTTGATTTTCAACTTCATTTTTATATTGCTTAAAAGCAACAATAGCCTCATCTTTACTATCAAGTAAGTACACATAACAATATCTACTGCAATCATCAATAAACGTAATAAAGTATTTCTTATTATCCCTAGATGGTGTAGATCTTATATCACATATATCAATATATATTAAATCTAACAACTTGATTGATCTTTCAATCGACTTAAAAGGTAATTTCAAAATTTTTGATTCAACACATACTTGACACTTTTTATTAATACATTCAAATTTAGGTAGTAAATCTAAATGAATTAAATTCTTAATAGATTTTAAATTAACGTGTCCTAATCTATTATGCCATAAATTAGAAGACTCAAGCAAGTAAACAAAAGTTGTAGTATTATTAATATTATTGGTATTATTTACAGTCATCACATTCAGTTTGAAAAGGCCCTCACTAAGGTAACCCTTTCCTATATACACATCATTTTTAGTAAGTACAAACTTATCAGAAACAAATACAAGTTTAAAGTCATTCTTGCTTAATAGAGATCCAGAAACTGGGTTCTTACGAATATCAGGCACATTGAGCACATTATTGAGTGTCACTATCTTGCCAGATATCATTTTCAAAGCCACTTTCCCCACACCTTCAACTTATGAAGTAGATGAATTACCCATATAAAGCTTCTCATTATTATTAGTAGGAGTATAGGAAGAGAACATCCACTTGTTTGAACAGACATGTCTGGTGGCACGAGTGTCCACCCACCATTCCTTGGTATCTCCCACCAGATTGCACTCCATCACCACTGCTGCCAGATTCAGTGTTTCAACCTTATCAGCAATATTAACCATGTTGGCTTGGGTGTTCTTCTTCTTCTTATTGAATTTTTGTGGCTTCCTCTGATCTTTATTTTGTTCCTTCTCACGGTTGTAACACTACAAATATATTGTGGTTTTTATTTACATGATATAAATATTGCATGCATCTGTATATAAGAGAGTTTTTCTTGCATTTGAATGTTGTTGATAAGGGGGAACCGGTACGACAGAACTTTTGCCTGAATTTCTATGTTATTGAATAAATTAACACAAACTTCTATATTATAGATCAACTAGAGTTAAGCCCAAAAATTAAAATCATATACAATCAAAACATATGCTGAATATCAAACTAGAATCAATCCTAACACAAATCTTAGTAATTATTTATAGAAACACGTGATAAGTATGATGCAGGGTCACCTTCTGCAGGTGCCGTTCTAATTTTCCTGCATGACATTACCTTGCCTACACTTAGTACACACCAATTATACAAAGTTTTAATGCTTCCCTTTGCTTGCACAAAACATATACCAAAACTCACGGCTAATTATAACTTGGAGAATCTTTTTACTTTTCTCCTCTACTTTTCCTTTCTTTCTTTTTTTTAGATGTTCTTCAGTCACCCCAAAAGGAGTGAGAAACAGACACATTGCAGGATTGAGTTCAGAAATATTGTAGAGTCCTTAAGCTATTTTCTACAATTTTCGACAAGCATAACTTCATAATCATTGTCGATTTTTACTAGCCAAACATACGTTTAGAAGGAATAAGGAGGCCGTTAGGAGAAGAATAACAATTTGCCTCCACCCAGATTATTTGCTAATTGTGGGAATTTGTCAGTGAACTTCCAAACATAACAAAAATGGTTGCAAACAGATTTCCTAAGTACAGGGTTGATCCTAACTGGACAAATTAGTGAAAGTATATTTTGGGAGTTTAAGTATTGAAAGACGAGTAAGGATATTCTAACTAACAAAAACTCTTACTACTAACTTAGTACCCATCTCATCACCATTGGATCAAAGAGAGAGAATGTTAAAAAGTTTTTGAAGAGAGAGAAAATGTTAATCTAATGGTGATTTGATAGGTAGTTAGTTGGTAGTGAAAAATTTTGGTAGTTAGAATATCCTCCATTTTAAAGATAAGTTTTTCTTTTGGTGAGCTTTGAAAGATAAGTTATTTAGACTCAATTTGGATGTTATGCATATTGAGGAAAAAATAATAATTCATTGACAACATTTTTAATGCTATCATGGATATTATAGAAAGAACCGAAATATAACGTGTAGACAATAAGACAAAAATAAACTTAAAGGTATTGCAAACATTAGTGATTTTAAACTGGAAAACATGTGCATGCCTTCAGTAATTTGTTCTCTTTTAGTTAATTTATTCTTTTGGATAAATCTTATAAGGGTGATTCGAATGCATGTCTTGGTGGGCTTGAGCCCATGTTTGGTTCTTTCTCGTGTTAATTTTGGTTTCTTTTTGTTAGATACTAATTGGTTAAGGTTTACTAGCTTTCAACGGGCCACATATTCATCTATATTTGGTGAGAATGAGTTTTAAAGTTTTTGGGCTGAGGGTTCAAAGCCTGGAATGGCTTGAAGATTTTTTTATTTTATTTTTATAAAGTCCATGCAGCTTAGTAGTAAGTGTTGCTGACAAGTGACAAGTATCAATATGACGCTTTAATATGAACTCGCTAGGTATTCAATCTTGTAGCTAGGTAGATCTTTACGAAAATTGGTTTTGGGTTTAAATGTGTGAAATCAATTCAAGTTGGATTTGGTTGTGAATTTATTGGGCTATGACTGCTTTTCTCTTAATAGGATAATGAAAATTTTAAGGGCTAGGCTTGCCTTGCTTATTCAAGTTGATGGGTTGAAAGTTGAAACCTATGTTACTAAGCTTGGGTTTTTGTTATTTCATTAATTTGCAGCATAAATTTGAAAGAAAAAATCAATAGAAATAGATAATAAAATAAAATAAAAATTAAAAGAATAAGTTCTTCATCATTAGATCTTCTTTCTAGTTTTGGTGGGTAACTTTGTAGAGAGAGAGAGAGTTGTTATCTGATGGGAGGAAAAAGGATTCGCAGAAAAAAAACCCACTTGACTAAATTACGAATAAAAAGGGGTTCACTTCAGTATTTCTTCCACAAAAGAAAATTTCATATTATTTTAGAGAGTTCGTTTGTTGTCAAGTCACACAATAAGAATAATTTATCTGCACACAAAAATCAAGTGTGAGTTCAATGTTTAAAAAAAAAAAGTCATGATACGAAACCGAATCCTTGTTACAGGAAATAATAGTGTTATTCCTATAACATGATAAACTGATTTTCCTACTTTAAAAGTTTGTAACTTTTTAATGAGTTTGTAATTTACATTCATAAATGGGAAAAATGTTTATCCTTTTAAATGACATAACTTATATCATTTCACTCTCACAAAGAAGTAAGACCCACATCTTTATTTTTTTGTCAACTCTCTCTCCTCCTTTATTTATCTCTTTCTCTCTCTTAAAATGACATAATTTTATATCTTTTAAAATGATATACACTTTACTCTTCATAAATTTGTAGTTTTTTATTTATAACTTTTCAATTTAACTTGTAACTTTTGTCTAAAATTTTATACATTCATTGATAAAAGTTATAAACTTGTAGACGAAAGTTACAAATTAAAGAAAAAAAATAAAAAAGTTACAAACTTATTAAGAAATAATAATACTTTTTTAAGATAAAATATCAAAGTAAATATCATAAAAAAAGTGCCTGCCTATTCGCTAAACTTTCCACAACTTTTTTATGTTAAAGAAAAAATTACCACTCATAATTGACCGTGATGTTAATTTTTTATTTTATTTAAAAGTTACTTTTATAACTACAAAAAAAAAATTACTTTTATTGACGAAGTACACTATAAAGTCTTATTTTAATTATTATATTCCTTTATTTTCCATGATGATGGCGGTTCTATGTTTTGCCAAAAATAATATAGAAAATAATATTTTCATGTCACATGATATACTCCCATTTTTTTACACAAATTTATTTTTCGTGCCAATTAATTTTTTTTTAATATAAAATATGGGATCCATATTTAACTTCTCTCTATTTTTTTCTCTATTATAATCCTACAACATAACAAAAGAAGAGTTAAACCCAAATAATATAGCAGCAGGGCAGCACTGTACTTGACGAGAAATCCATCAGTATCCATAAATGGTAGTTGATACTCGTTTTTTTTGTCAGTCAAACTAACTAGCCACCAACCAAGGTGTTTAAAGCGTCGTGATAGATTGACACTTTAAAATTCCTAATATATCTTATTCAACACTTTTGGATACTTTTTGATATTTTGACATTCTCTGATATTGTAACATAAGATTCAAAGTTTGTATTGCGTTATTTTTAATTTCAATTATTAGATTCGTTAAATTATGATTATTATTTTATTGAATTTAATATAAATATTTAGTATATCTTACGTTTCTTTGTAAAATCAATGAGTATTATAAGTTTAATTTCATTTTCTTAAAATTATTGAATATTAATATAATATAAATTACATAAATTAAAAATATTGTTTAATATCAAAACATATCCTAACATATTAAAATTTGACTTTTTTAAAATTAACGTGTCAAAATATAATGTCATACTGTGTCATATTGAGACCGGGAGTTACTAAGGATAGCATCCCAAGTCTAAAAATCTGGGCGCTCGTGGACCACCAACAATGGGGAAAAAAAATAATTTTATTTAAATTGTTCCAAAAAAATTTCATAATTCTTTCTCAATTTTTCTCATTTTCTATTTTTAAACTTCCGGAACAATAAAAAAGCTCACCTTGAGGAGCACGCTTCCAGTTTTGATTCCAGAGTGTGATTCAGTAGTCAAAAGTTAGGTGTCCCTTTTTGTCCTTTCATTCTTATGGTTGGACCATGTTTCGAGCCCATTAGCCCCAGCATGGCAATTTGACTCTATCATGGAAAGTAAGAACTTTCCCTTTTTTGTGGTTTTCCTGAGCCTTGGGTTGACGAATGAAACTGATTGGAGTGACCACGTGAATTATGAAGATGGACATGCTATTTGGTGGTCCTCTGTTTATATGCTGCTACTATCTATCTCTTCGCATGGCAAAATTGTGTATTTTTGCAAAATAGTTCTGTATTGAAATCCATTATTTGGTAGGGTGACAAAATATATCAAAACCCCCAAGTCAACTAGTGATACACATTAAAATACAGATTGTGTCGATTCATAAAATAAAATTTGTGATATAAGAATTTGGGTAAATAATATGAATTATTGTTATGTCGTGTCACAAGCTGACGTTTGTGATTAATGTGTCAACCTGCAATTTTTATTTTTATTTTTGAAAAAAAAATTGAATTTTGATGAATTTAACACATCATGTTTCAGATCACGGGTCAATCCACATATTTTATTCTATTTTTATTTTATTTTTGTTGGTTCATGTCTGATTTTAAGTTTTGACCCTTGAATAAAAGCGTGTCGTGTTTGAGTTGAACAATTTGATATGTTTGAGTCATACTTTAACATAACACGAGCCCTTGTAAGGCTTACTACTTGGTCACGTGAAGAGATAAACTTCATAATTGTTAGTATTTATCTCTTGATCATTTTTATTACTATTTTATAAAGTAATTTTGAAACTCAATTTTAATTAAATTTGATATCTTTTCCTCAAAGTTTTTTATGAAAATATTTGCATATAACGTTGATAGTTAATAATATCATTAATTACATTTCACTCAATATAATTTTACAATTGATTTGATATATGATTTAAACTATATTTTTTGGGGTAATAACTATTGATTTTTTATTAGATGCTGAAAAAGTTCTCATATTTTAAATTTAATAATTATATGATTTGATTTTGTTTTATTTGTTTGTTATAAAATTTAAACGCATTTCTTAACTTGAAATACACATATTAAAGAAAATAAGTTATTGTGATTCTTTTTTTGATACATAAGTTATCGTGATTTATTTTGACATGTTAGGTGAATGCTTTTAAAATATAATAAAAAAATAAATTTTACTCTCTGTTTTTTAATTTACAAAAATAGTTTATAATTCATTTATAATTATAGTTTGATTACTTTTCTCTTAAGGTTATGATGAAAATTATTTATAATGTTAATATTTAATGATATCATTAATTGTTAATTAATTTTCAAAAAATATAATTTTATAATTAACTTGATAATTAATAATTAATACTATTATTATATGCATCTCAAAATAATGTGTGAACATTACCTCGTTTTTATCATTAATGTCATTAACATTCATTGAGTGCATTATAAGTAGGGGCGGTAAACGAGGCAGGGGCTTTCAGGGACTTTTGCTCGTTTAATAAAAGCTCGTGTTGGAACCAGGCTTGGACTTGTATAAAAGCTAGTTTAATAAAAAGGTCTTAGGCTCTAATTCAGAAGCTCGGCCTTAGAGCCTCCCATGCTAGCCTAGTATATAAATATTTATTTATATTTTTTATACTACTTGTAATAACTCTCTCTCTCATCAATTTATTTCACCCAATTTTATTGGTTTAACAGATTTTTTGAATGATTTTGTTCTATATTATGCTATTTGGATATATATTGAATTTATGTATATTTATGGAATTACTAGCGCTGTTCTATATTATCTTTCATCCTCCTTCACACAAACAAACCCACAAAAACTCATTCGTTCAACTGTGCACTGCTTGTTTGTATCAATTTATTTTTTATTTTTATTGACACTTTTTTTTATAATGGGCTAAGATAATATAACTTGTTATCTGCCTTCTCTCACTTTAATTTTGTTGTTGTTGTAGACTTTGTAAATTATTGCTGCAAATTGGAAGCTAAGGTTTCTATCTGGAAATTGATTTTTTGTGGAATTCTGTTATCTTATTTTTATTCTTTAACATGCTAACAGGCTTCACACGGGCTTTTAATTTTTTGTAAATAAATCAGGCACAGGCCAATATTATATTCGTGACAGGTAACAGGCTAAGGCCAGTCGGACACGTTTAAATACAGACCGTTCAGATCAAAGCTCGACTCGGCTCGACCCGTTAACACCCCTAATTATAAGTTTTCCAAAAATATATATTTTTTAAAAGGTGGGAATAGAATTGATTAAAAATAATATTTGATAATTCTTTTTTTCAGATAATGAATCAATTATGCGGGAACACAAATTGACAGAAATAGAAAATAACTTCTTTTTTTTAATAGCACACTATTAAATACGAACATCATAGAATGTGTTATTAACATCAAACACACATTATTTATTAAAAGCACTATTTATGGATATAAAAATAAGTTATATATGTTATTAAATATATTAGTTTTACATTATTTTTAATTTTGACAAAAGCTAGTTTAGTATTACCTCACAATCTATTCGAGTAGTAACTAGTTTATATATTTAAAAAAAAAAACATGCAAAAGTACCCCTTTTTTTTGTAAACCTAAACATCTACCATTAATAATTTACTTAATTTTTTTTTTTTTAAGATACTTCAATCGGTTCACCACTTAGCGATCCGATTCGGGGCGAGTCTTGGGATCAAAGCTTTAAACTCATCTCAAAAATAGTACTGAAAATGATCAAACACATGCTCTCATCCCTACATGCTCGGTTGCTAGGCTCCAATTCATCTACTTGGTAATTTAGTTAACTTCTAAAACATAAGCTTCATTACTTTTTGGCTATTTTATTAAAATGTTTATTATTATAACCAATAAAACAGTTCGATCTCAATTGAAAACTTAAAATTTATTTGATTCATCACATATGTACTAAACTAGATCTCTATTTATTATGTTATATATTCATAAAAATATAAATGTATCTGTTGCTAATAATATTTTTATAAAAAACAAAAACATACTATTAATTAAATATAAATGAATTAAAGAAAATTATCATATATATGATTACAATATTTTTATGATTATAACATTCAAAATTAATACTAAAAAATAATAGATTATAAATGTTGGATATAACTCATACTTCGCATGATGATGAGGGACCTAGTTGTCGGGGTTAGCAGAAAGTTAACTGGAGTCTCGCTCCTAAGTGAGCGGGCGGGGTCCTGGGGCAACGCCCCCAGCCCATAGAGGCTAGGTATCATTGTGGACCTCTGATTTATTTTCTTAGTAGTTCGGGCTTGGACCTGTGAATAACGGTTGTTAGGATTTTCTAATCCTATTTATATTTTTCTTGTAAACCGAGTGACTTATAACGAGTGACGGTGAGGTGAATATAGTACAGAGAAACTGGACGTAGCCTAAACTGAGTGAACTAGGGTAAATCTTTGTGTCTATTCTCTCTCTCTTTTCGTTTGCGATTCATGTTATTGTCGATTTCCAACAATAAATATATAAAATAATATTATTTATAATTGATTTTACTAATATAAAACTTAAGATCAATATAAGAAAGAAATTTAATATTTTTATTTCTAATTTACTAAAATGAATATAGTTTTATTTTTTTGTTAAAAAAAATTCTGAAAGGTGAACAAAGATTAAAGAAAATAAAAAAGATATAAATGAAAGGACTGAAAATAAAAAGTTATAATAAAAAAATAACTTTTTAAAAGATGTCCTTTTGACAATTGAATGGGAATATTTTATATTAAGAAAAAATGTGTGTCATTTTAAAGGATGTAAAGTTGTGTCATTTTAAGAGAGGAAGAGATAGATAAAAGAGAATAGAGAGTTGACCAAAAAAAATAAGAGAGTTGACAAAAAAAAGTGATTCCATCTTTTTATAAGAGTAAAATGACATAAATTATGTTATTTAAAATGAGAAATATTTTTTCGAATATATTATAATTATAATGTAACTAGATAGATAAATTACTCTAGTACTGTTAATCTTGATTCTGCTGGAGTTGGTAAGAATGTCGTTGATCCCCAGCCTGAGCCTACCTACCACTTGTTTTGCAAGTCAGCACGTTTACGGTTGTTTCGTATCATTTCCGGCAAAAAATAAAAATAAAAATAAAATAAAATATTATCATTTTAATAAATAATTACTAATATATAGTAATCTTGAAATTATTTATAAATCTATTATATTTATTCAGGTCCAAATTATGTTCACGCTTAACTTAGGCGTGACTATAAGGTATTCACGTCTAATTTATACGTGACTCTTCTCGTATTGACACGTGGTACAAAAATGTTAATTTACGAACCGTAAAATTTTGGAAAGCAATAACTTTTAAATCAGGTGATTTTTTTTATTCCACAAATCTTTTCAAGATTTACGCAATAAACCTCATTTGACATATTTTATCTCTCCCAAACACAGTTTAAATTTACAATAATGGTATTATAAGAGTGTTTAAACCCAAAAATCTCATAATTCTGGGTTTGTGATTTAATATAAAAAATAAATAAAGATTTGATTTGTGATTTAAATTAAAAAAATCAAAAGTTTTAATTTTTAATATAAAATATAAATACAGATTTGGTTTGTGATTTAAATTAAAAAAATTATTAATAAGGAAAACAAAATAAAGATTTGATTTATGATTTAAACACAAAAATCAATTTGAAAAATTTGTATTAATAAGGTAAATAATTAAATAAATATTCTAAATCCCTAAGAAAGAAGAATTTTATTAGAGGTGGCAATATGTGTTGAACCCTACGAGTCAACCCGCCAAAACAGGGCGGGTTGGGTTACACATTCCAAGTTCCAATCCGCCTCAAACCGACCCGTCGGGTTGTGGGTCAAAATGGGTTGGCGGCGGGTCGGGTTGGCCCGTCAGATTAGTTGTTTTTATTTTATTTTTTACTCTTATATAGCATTTTATTTATTTTAACCTTTTCCAATATCTAATTTATTTTTATCTTAGCACTCCCTAGAAAAAAGAGAGAAAAAAATCTTTATTTATCACAGATGTTATCTATATATGGAAATAAAAATAAGTTCCTAAAGAATGTTTGATCGAATATTAGCATACATTTAGACTTTAGATTGAAAAAAATAATAAAGGAAGTGTGAAATAAAAATAATTAATATTATAAAATTAATAAAATATAATTTATTTTTATTTTATTTTTATTTTTTAGATGGGTTGCCCGCCAACCTGCCAACCCACCATAAAACGGGGTTGGTTTGGGGTTTTCAACCCATATTCAAGTGGCGGTTTGGGGCGGGCTAACCTGTTTTCAGCGGATCGAGGCGGACCAACCCGTTTTGTCACCTCTAGATTTTATTTTTGAAAAACATTAAAAGGCTATAAGTTTCCAATGAATTCAACCATAAATACCCTGCCATTATTTTGTATTAGAGAGTTTCCAAACTTTAGAGTTCACGATTCGATTTCATGTTTAGTTTTCTTTTCTTATACCCATTAGTCACTTTTTATTTTTCTTTTAAATGTATTAGTTTTTTCTTTCTCGTAGGTATACATAATTTAAATGACTTTAAAGAAAAAAAGTCATAAAACAGAAAGATATAACTTACGTTACGATTCGATAAAAGTCATAAAAAAGTTATATATTTCTAAATTATTTTTTATTATATTTCTATATCCTACGATTCGATATGATTCATGATACGAAAAATCGGCCAAACGATAGTATTGTGATTCAATAACTTGTACATTTTTTTTTTCAAACACTTGGTAGAAAGTATATATTTAATATGACGTTAAGTATCATTATTTATAGATGGACTAATCCACTTTGGTGTCATCTTTATAGTACCATTGTTGCAAATTTGAACTGTATTTGTGAGAGATAAAAAATGTCAAATAAGAAGTCATTGCGTAGATCTCAAAAAGTTATGTGAAATCAAAAAAAAAAATATCTGATTCGGATACCCAAGTCAAAAGTTATGGCCTTATAAAGTTTTACAGTTAAACTGTTAACTTTTTGTTGCACGTGTCAATACCAGACGAGTCACGCCTAAATTAGGCGTGAATGCCTTGTGAGTCACGTCTAACTTAGGCGTGAATGGTCACGCCTAATTTAAATGTGAATGAGCACAATATATTTATAATTATGTTCAAACAGCAACTTATTGGTAATTATTTATTAAAAAAAACAATATTTTAATTTTTTTTCCTATCATTTCCTCCTTTTTTTTAGTTCAAATTTCGTAAAATTTCTTAATTTCATATGCTATTAACTATAAATCTTTGGAATTTTTTATTAATATATATATATATATATATATATATATATATATTAAAAAAAATTACGAAATTTAATCTTTTCCTATATAATAGAATAGTGTCTCACTCTTTATAACGTGATATTAGTTCATGGATTACTGGTCTAACTATGATCCATCCTCTAACCCAATCAAATTAATGATAATTACATATTTTTTTATTGTTCGTAATATATATTATACTGATGGAATAACATACATTTACAATTAAATATTATAATAAAATATTAAAATTCAACAACAAACATAACATTTATTAGTCAATAACACTAGAAATTATACTAAGAATAAGTGGAAACATGGCATAATTAATACTTAAAATGATAACCTCTAGTTCTTAAAAAAAAAAAAACCAAAATGACGTCGTAAAAGCCAATTTATTTCTGTTAAAAATTTCTCCAATCTAGTTTGATTGGCTTTCTACTTCATTGGTTTTGGACTTATTATCGACTACTTCTTTGCATAGTTTATTTTCTGAGTTAAATGAAGCAACCCATTGAGTAATTCACCATTTTTTTAGTTGGACTGGTCGATTCAATCAAATTTTTTTATCATTAGTTCTTACATCTAGTTTCAATCGTTAGCTAAGTCGAAAAAAACAAGAGAGAATAAGTTGACATCGGAAAATCTATTTGACTAAGTTACAAATAAGGAAAAAGGATTTTACTTCGGTACCACCTTAAAAAATGAAAGTATGATGTCTCAATAAATTTGTAAATTTTTTTACGAGTCTATAATTTTTATTCATAAATTTGTGATATTTATCCTTCATAACTTTTCAAGTTAAATAATAAATTTTATCTGAAATTTTATATACTTACAAAGAAAATTATGAACTTATAGACCAAAGCTATAAAATTATAAAAAAATTACAAAATTTATTAAAACAGTATGATATTTTCTGTTTCAGAACGATAATAGAAATAGATCTTTGACTATTGACTATAAACTACAGACAACTTTATATATATAGACAGCTTCTTCTGCAATGTAAATGTTTTCATTTGAAAGTTACTTTTGTTGACCAAGTGCATTATAATTTTTTTTTTAATTCTTTTATGTCTCCATTTTCCATGATGATGGCGGTTTTTTATTTTAGTAAAAATAATACAAAAATAGCAGCACGAAGTTGACAATTAATCAATAAATATTTATGAGTGGTAGTTGCTACAAGTAGCCAAAACGGAAATCAATCAATGAATATTTTAAACTAAATATTATCCTACCAGCTGAAACTAAAATGATCAGCTCAGAGCCTCCACAATAAACTAATTGTATTAAGAGTTTTATAATCTCATTCAACATTAGAATTAAAATTTTCCTATACACCCTTCAATTTCCGTGCTGATATGGGTCCTACATATAATTTTTTCTAACACGAATCCCACATATTTTTTTATCTCTACAACATGAAATTTCAATTCTCCTTCAACATGAGAATTATAAAACCCTTGTATTAAAATGCACCACGAAGGCACTAACCGAGGGAGTCAGAGTGAGAGGTTTAGGGTCTGTTTGATTACGTTCTGGTTTTTTTGTTCTTAAAACTGTTTTGTAAAATAGTTATGAAAACAATTATTTTCTATATGTTTTTCTTTTTGAAAGTTAAAAACCAAAACAGAAAACAAAAACAACTCAGACATATTCTCTAAATTTGATTCTTAAAACAAAAAAACAGTTATAATTTTTAAAAAAAAAAAATTAGAAAACAGATCGTACAAAATAAGTTTTTTAATTTATTTTTCTTCTGAAAACTAAAAAAACTGTTTTTAAAAACAATAGTCAAACAAACCCTTAATATTCAGATTTGTATAAGGTCCGTAGGTAATTAAAAGTTTATTAACTCATGTACAAAATTAAAAAAATTATCAACTGTGTTTAATCTTAACAATTGAATCAATTAACCTTCTTTAGTCACTAGACAATTTTGTAGTTTGGAACAATACAAATATTTTTTAAGAAAAATAAAATCAGATAATAAAGGGAAAAAATATGAATAGCAATAAAAAGTTAAAAAACCAAATCTAAAGGCATGTTTGAATTCTGTTTTCAAAAATAATTTTTTGATTTTCAGAAAAAATATATTTTTTTGACAAGACTTGTTTTGAAAAAATTATTTTAAAAATTAAAATATTTTTTATTTTTTAGAATTGAATTAAAAAATATATCTAAATTATTTTCATTTGTGTTTTGATTTTTAACTTTATAAAAAATATAAAAAATATAAAAATATATTTTTCATTAGTTATTCTACAAAATAGTTTTAAGAAAAAAAAAAAGATACAGTCAAACATTTATGAACATAATTCGTAAAATCTTGTAAATTGTGGCAGCCAGATCCAATTTATATGGCAACTAATGTCTAATAAATATACGAGTCTGCTTGAAAACAAAAGCATTTATGACTGAAGTTTTTTTTCTTCGAGTTTCCAGAAGCAGGCGGCTCCGTAGCTACGCCTCTATTATTTATTTTTATTTTTAAAAAAATATTAATTGTAGCGGGGGACAATGTCGTATAAATCATAGACCCGTTTTTTGTTTTATTTTTGCACATGCAAAGCCGTCGTGTCTAGTTTTACTTGTGAATACGCTTAAGACACAAAAGTTGACCCACTACATGTGATGGTTTGATCCATTAGGATGGCATTTTTATAAGGGCTTCTTATCCTTAGTCACTATACCATGCATATGGTCGTTAGGATGAAAAGAAATAACACAGAAAATAATTGTTCCATGCATTGTTTTTCTTGGTGAGTGGATTCAGTTAATTTATATACTATCATAACTCATAAGACACTCGGAAGTTTCTGACTTGTGGATGATTAAATTTCGTTAGAAGAAAAATATTAATAACAATGTGATCAACCAGTTCTTCATTTGTGCACAAGTTCACAATTACATATCCTTAGCAATTGTAATTGATCTGGATAGAAACCTCCAGTTTATCTTGTTTTATAGACTAAAGTAATGTGAATTATTCAGTTAAACAAGTTGAAACTAAGGTTAATTTGGTAATTATGATCATTAGTTGAAATTCAACTAATTAAATCAAATTCTTGATATTTTAAAAGGTTTTGTTGGAAAAAGAGGATTCAAAGGAAGATTGGATAAAGATGAAGGCAACAACCAAGGAAATAAAGATCAAAACAAAGAAGATTTCATCTTATCAGGTTGTTGGAAAAGGGAGCTTAAGCCCCCAATGGAGGCTTAAGCCCCCAGAAAGCACATTCAGCTCCTGCCTCTGCGCGCTTAAGCGCCCTCCAGCGCGCTTAAGCGCCCTAGAAACGTATCCAGCCTCTGCCTCTGTGCGCTTAAGCGCCCTCCAGCGCGCTTAAGCGCGCCACAAACAAGAATTTCCAGCACGAAGAGCGCGCTTAAGCGCCCTACAGCGCGCTTAAGCGCGCAACTTTAAGAAAAGCCTACTGCCTTAGGCGGCTTAAGCGCCCAACGGGGGCTTAAGCGCCCAACGAATATAGTTTGTTCCAGATTGGCATATTCTGCAAAAGGTGCGAGTTCTACACCTTTAAAAAGGCACCTAAGGTTCAGAGTTACACACTACTTCACACTGAAAAACACTTGGAGATCCTTGGAGTCTCGGATACATGCTTGGAAGCGGCGAAGACAGATCGGAGTCAGTGCATCACTGGAACTGTTAAAGATTCACCAATCACCAATGGAGTTTGGGGAAGCTTTTATAGTTATTTTTATGTTTGATTTCACCATGTCTGGCTAGTTTCTCTGTAGTTAGGGATGATGGAACCTAATTAAATCATTATGTTATGGATTAATTGTTATGAATTCTTCTCTTTTTATATTTGAATAAATTCATCTGTGTTCATTGCTTTCTATGAGTTTGCTCCTTATGGAATGACCCTTGGGAATTGTATGGCAATAGGAATGTTGGTGCATGAACCTCTATCTGATGAATTTATCATAACCCTTGTGGTCTAGGAATAGGAATAGGAATAGACACAAGGTAGTTATGCAATCCTATGATCCTTAATTTTAATGCATGTCTTCTTGGGGAATAATCGGGGAACTAGAGTTCTTCCAAGTTTACATAGGTTAGGGTAACAAGGAATTGAGCCCTAAGTAACTTAGATAGGTTCGATTGGCAATACATTAAGAGCAGGTTCTTAACAAGTTGATTCATAACGTATTGAGGAGATTAGGAGAAGTCAGAACCCTGACTACGTTTATTTTCTTAGTTAATTCTATCATTTATTTTCCGTTATTCACTTTACATTCAGAACTTTAATTACATGTTATCAACCTTTTCAACACACAAACTACGTTACTTTCCTTTTATTAGTTCAACTAAATTAACGATAGCGAATCGGTGCTTGAGTTTAATCCTCGTGGGAACGATATCTTACTTATTCACTTTATTACTTGTACGATCGGTGCACTTGCCGAAAGTAGCAACAAGTTTTTGGCGCCGTTGCCGGGGATTAATACTTCAACATTGATAGTAACTATTAATTCTTTAGATTGAACCTTATTTTCTGAATTTTTAAATTCTGTTATTGAGTTCTTATTTTCTTTTTCGTAGTCTCTTTTCTGGTTTATGCGAGGTACCATTGACACCGATTCCTTGCAATTCGATCCAGAAATAGAGAAGACAGCAAGAAGGAATAGGAAACGTACCAAAGTAAGAAAACAACAAGAAAAAGAAGCTTCAAGCTCTACACAACCAAGAGAGGAAGCAATGGCGGAAAATGAAATTCCACAACCACGTACATTAGGAGATTACATGACTCCTGCTCGAGTCCCACAGACAGCAAGCATTGTTAGGCCAAATGTGGACGCTAACAACTTTGAGCTCAAACCAGCATTATTACAGCTGATCCAAAAAGATCAATTCGCTGGAGGAAGCATGGAAGATCCTTATACTCATCTTGAGAACTTCTTATTATATTGTGATACTTTGAAGATGAACGGAGTATCCCGTGATGCTATCTTACTTAGACTCTTTCCATGCTCACTCAAAGAGGATGGAAGATCATGGCTACAATCACTTCCTCAAGGAAGCATCACTACTTGGGATGATCTAGCTACAAAGTTCTTAGCCCGGTTCTTTTCAGCTTCAAAAATGGCACGACTCAAGGCTGAAATCACTTCTTTTGAACAAAAAGAAAGTGAAACTTTATATGACGGTTGGGAAAGATTCAAAGGACTGCTTAGGAAATGTCCACAACACGGTATTGAAGCTTGGGAGAAAGCACAAATTTTCTTCCAAGGAATGACACCAAGTACCAGAACTCTGGTAAATGCTGCAGCTGGAGGATCACTGAAGACAAAAACTCCAGAAGAAGCCTTGGAGTTGTTAGAATCTCTTGCATCACAAGAGTTTGACAATGCTCCAGTATCACATAAGAGAGCAGGAATCATGAAGTTAGAGGGATACGATGTCATCTTAGCCCAAAATGAACAGATTCTACAGTCTAACAAGAAACAACAACAACAACTAGATGCTCTAACAAAGCAATTTTCTGAATTCCAGGTTTCTCCTGTTAATACTCAAGCAGCTTCTGTTAATACTTCTGCTATTACTTGTGGTATATGTACAGGTACTCACGCTACCGAGGATTGCGATTTCAACCGAGTAACTGAAAATGCTGAAGTCAATGTACTCTGGCATGATCAAAAAGCTCCGGGAAGGAATCAATATGGTAACAATCAAAACCAAGGATGGAGGAATAAAAATCAGAATCAACACCCAGGATTCAGTTACAGTTCGAACCACCAGCTCAATCCTAATGTGCAACCACAAACTTCGCAACAAAGCAGTACATCAGAATGGGAGAAAGCATTTGCACAATTATCAAAAACTACATCAGATTTTGTTCAAAGTACAAATACATTCAGAGAGGACACTTCATCATTTATGCAAGAAACCCGAGCTTCATTCCGGAATCAAGAAGCTTCCATCCGGAATTTAGAAACTCAGATCGGGCAATTGTCAAGACAGTTCACTGAAAGGCCTCCAGGCACCTTTCCAAGCAACACAGATGTTAACCCAAACGCCCACTGTAAATCCATTATTACTAGAAGTGGGATAGTAATTGAACCAGTGATCAAGCCTTCAGCAGAGAAAAAGGCAGCAGAAAAACCTAACAGTGAAAAGGAGAAAGAAATTGAGAATGAATCTGTTGCCCAGAAAACAATTCCTGAAAAGAAGGAGTTCAAATGGGAGAAAAAGAAAGCTCAAGAGAGACAGGAGAAGCCAATTGAACTCTCACCTTATGCAAAAATTCCATATCCGCAAAGGTTTAGAGAGGAAATCAAGAAGCAGCAGTACTCTAAATTCCTTGACATATTTAAGAAACTGCAAATCAACATTCCATTTGCTGAAGCCTTGGAGAACATGCCAAACTATGCAAAATTTATGAAAGATCTACTCTCCAGGAAGCGT
>JAVKPL010015094.1:0-93077 GCA_032173675.1 Gastrolobium villosum | reverse complement strand
TGAGGTAGATCCAGAGAAATACATCTTTCTGGAATAAAACCTTTGTCTGCATATGAATCGTAGAATCTATTCTAGGCAGCTTCCATGTGCAGAAATCTGCTTTCATCCAGAGTAGAAATTTTTCTCTTTTTTTCTAGCAGCAGCTGGTTCCTTACCCTTAAAAGTCTGAAAATCAGAAATACAGCCAAGCCATAATACAGATAATTCCCAGATTTATCTCAAATCAAATCAGTTAATAATGCATGCAGATGGTATAAATATTGCAAATATTTATAGCCACACCCGGCACATACCATTCCCAGATTTAATCTCAGATAATATAACACAAAATTGTTTTTTTTTTTTTTTTTTTTTCGCGACCCAGCGCCCCTTTTTTTTTTTTTTTTTTTTATGGCATGTTTTGTTCTCCTTTCCAACCGATGTGTGGACATTACATCCTCCCCCACTTGAAATACAGCGTCCCCGCTGTACACACCGGTCCAGGGCCAGGCTCTGATACCATTTGTAACAGCCCCAAACCCTGTAGCAGATATTGTCCGCTTTGTGCCGGCAACCCTCGGGCCCTCGAGCACGGGGTACGGTTTTCACGTTCCGGGGTTACCCCCAAAAGGCCTCTACTAGGAAAAGGTATCCACACCCATAATATGGCACGCTTTTGTTCTCCTTTCCAAACCATGTGGGACATTACATCTCCTGGACGGTGTGTACAGCAGGGACGCTGGTTCCCAGGAGGATGTAATGTCCCACATCGGTTGGAGAAACAAAGCATGCCATATATATGGGTGTGGATACCTTTCCTAGTAGAGGCCTTTTGGGTAACCCCAGAACGTAAAACCGTGAGTCCCGGAAGGGGGGCAAAGCGGACAATATCTGCTATAGGGATCGGGACTGTTACACTTTCTCCACCGTTGCGGGTGACCACCGCCACCGGAGAAAAGTGTGATACTACCATTGTGCATCGAGATGTCGTGTTTCAGTGGGATGACCGAGACTTTTCGGTAGATCTGATTGGGTTGCCGATGGCCAATTTGGAAATTATTCTGGGCATGGATTGGTTGTCCAAAAACTGTGCTTGGATTGACTGTTGTGCTAAGAGAGTGGTGATGTCTCCATGTGGGTCCACAACCAGTTCCTCGCCGTTCATTTCAGTCCTGCAGGCTAGGAAGGCCTTGAGAGCAGGGGCATTTGGCTATGTCATGTTGGGGGGTTTGGTGAGTGGGACACAGGAGGATCTCACTGGCATTCCTGTGGTGAGGGATTTCCTTGAGGTGTTTCCCGAGGAGATTCCTGAGTTTCCGCCACAGCGGGAGATAGAGTTCTCCATAGACTTGTTGCCTGGTGTGGGGCCTATTTCATTAGCTCCATATCGGATGTCGCCACCGGAGTTGGCTGAGCTGAAGAAACATATTGAGGACCTTTCGGGGAAGGGTTTCATTCGGCCGAGTGTGTCTCCATGGGGAGCCCCGGTCATTTTTGTGAAAAAGAAAGATGGGTCTATGCGGTTGTGCACCGACTACAGACAGCTGAACAAGGTGACAATCAAGAACAAGTATCCCCTTCCTCGCATTGATGATTTGTTGGATCAGCTTAAGGGAGCTTGCGTGTATTCGAAGATTGACCTCCGGTCCGGATACCATCAAATTCGGGTGAAGCCGGAGGATGTTCCAAAGACCGCTTTTCGTTCGAGATACGGTCACTATGAGTATTTGGTGATTCCGTTTGGACTCACCAATGCACCCGCAGTGTTCATGGATTACATGAACAGGATTTTTCAGCCATACTTGGATCAGTTCGTGATAGTTTTCATTGACGACATTTTGATTTACTCCAGGACAGAGGAGGAGCATGTTGAGCATTTAAGGATTGTGTTGCAAGTGCTGAAGGAGAAAAAGCTGTATGCTAAGCCTTCGAAATGTGAGTTTTGGCTCAAGTCTGTAAAGTTTTTGGGTCATGTGATTTCTGCTGAGGGAGTGGCAGTTGATCCGAACAAGATTGAGGCCGTGCTAGAATGGGAGAGGCCCAAGACGGTTACCGAGGTGAGAAGCTTTCTGGGTTTGGCAGGTTATTATAGGAGGTTCATCAAGGGATTCTCCATGCTAGTGTTACCTTTGACTCGCCTTACGCGGAAGGAGACTCCATTCGTGTGGACTCACGAGTGTGAGGAATGTTTTCAGGAGTTGAAGGAGAGATTGACTACTGCACCTGTGTTGGTCCTTCCTGATCCTGCTGAGGAGATTGAGTTGTATACTGACGCCTCCGGAAAGGGGCTGGGCTGTGTGTTGATGCAGCTGGGTAAGGTTATTGCTTATGCTTCGAGGCAGTTGAAGCCTCATGAGGAGAACTACCCAACTCATGACTTAGAGTTGGCTGCGATAGTGTTTGCTTTCAAGATTTGGAGGCATCATCTCTATGGCATGAAATTCGCTGTGTTCAGTGACCACAAGAGCTTGAAGTATCTGTTTGATCAGAAGGAACTGAACATGAGACAGAGGAGATGGATGGAGTATTTGAAGGACTACGACTTTGAGTTGAAGTACCATCCTGGCAAGGCCAATGTGGTAGCCGATGCTTTGAGTCGGAAATCGGTGAGTCTATCCAGTTTGACCATGGGTGATTATGACATCATTGAGCTGTTTCGAGATCTGAAGGTGACTTCGTTATTTGGGGGTGCACTTCTGGAAATGGAAACCGTGCAAGTTGAAAATGAACTCTTAGAAAAGATTAAAGAGGCGCAGGTGCAAAGAGAGTGTTTGGACTATGTGAAGAACCAGGATGGTGTGTCCTGGAATGAGGATGGATTACTTATGTTTCAGAAGAGGATTGTGGTTCCTCGAGGTCCTTTGACCGAAGAGGTTATGGCAGAGGCCCATAAGGGCCAGTTTACTATCCACCCTGGTGCTACAAAGATGTATCAGGACTTGAAGAGGAATTTCTGGTGGCCTGGTATGAAGAAAGATATAGCGATATATGTGTCCAGATGTTTGATTTGCCAGAAAGTAAAGATAGAACACCAGAAGCCGTCTGGTAAACTTCAACCTCTTGAGATACCGCAGTGGAAGTGGGAGAGTATTTCCATGGATTTCGTGGTGGGATTACCCAAGACTCAGGCTGGTTGTGATTCGATATGGGTCATTGTGGACAGATTGACGAAGTCTGCCCATTTTCTTCCAGTGAAGGTAAGTTTCACTACCGAGCAGTTAGCCAGACTTTATGTCCGCGAGATTGTGAGGCTTCACGGGGTGCCCGAGAGTATCATTAGTGATAGGGATCCGAAGTTCACATCTCGGTTCTGGGAGGCGCTGCAGGAGGCTTTTGGTACGCAGTTGAGACTGAGTACAGCCTATCACCCTCAGACTGATGGACAGACTGAGCGGACCATTCAGACATTGGAGGACATGTTGAGGGCTTGCACGTTGGAGCAGGGTTCAACATGGGATAGGTACCTGCAACTGGTGGAATTTTCGTACAACAATAGTTTCCATGCTAGCCTGGGCATGGCACCCTACGAGGCGCTGTATGGTAGGAGGTGTCGGACTCCTACCTGTTGGTCTGAGGTTGGAGATAAAGAGTTATTTGGCTTAGACTTTGTCCAAGATACAACCCAGCAGGTCCAGATGATCAGAGAGAAATTGAAGCAGGCGCAGAATCGCCAGAAGAGCTACTATGATGTTAAGCATCGTCCACTGCAGTTCAGTGAGGGTGAGCACGTGTTCGTGAGACTTTCACCTGTAACGGGTGTTGGACGGGCACTCGGAGTGAGGAAGCTGAGCCCGCGATTCATTGGGCCTTACCAGATTCTTGGTAGGGTAGGACCAGTTGCCTACCGGCTTGCCTTGCCTCCGAACTTGGCCAACATCCATGACGTGTTTCACGTGTCTCAGCTTCGGAGATACATTGCAGATCCTTCGCACGTGGTGCAACCAGATGATGTGGAGGTTCGGGAGAACCTAAAGACTCCCGTCGGACCACTCAAGATTCTCGATCGCGGCGAGAAGCGGCTGAGGAGCAAGACCATTCCGATGGTCAAGGTGCAGTGGACTGGACGAACTCCTGAGGAGTGCACTTGGGAGCGTGAGGATGAGCTTCTCCGGCAGTACCCTGAGTTTCGAGACAGGTATGTTTCTGATTTTGAGGACAAAATCCTTAAAAAGGTGGGGTGAATGTAAGAACCCGCACCGTTAATTAAGAAAATTAATTAAATAAATATATGAGAGTTAGGAGATAATTCCATAATTGACCCTAAGAATTAATATGAGGTATAAATAATTATGTTGAGTGAGTAAAAAATACTGTAAGTCGCTTTTCGGGTGAAAGTGCAAATATCGGCTCTGCTTCTCGGTATAAATGCGTGTCGATAAAGTATCCTAGAAAATTATAATAAAAATCTGAATATTTATTGAAAATTACGTAGGACTAGTGAAATGAGTTTCAGGGTAAAATAATGAGAACTGGTATCAGAACGGATACTGGCTATGGAAAAGTGCGTACCGGAAAGGTGCTGCGAAAATTAAATAAAAAATATGATAAATCTTAGAAAAATGTTTAGGTTCAGATCCCAAGTTTGGGATTAAAATGATAAGCGGATCTACGAGGGTTAATACTGCGTGAGATCACTTGACAGTTATAAATAGCCTCTTTACGCATAACCCTAGGTCAGAAACCTAGTGCCTCCACTTGCCCTAAAAGGCTGATCTGAAATATAAATAGAAAAAGGGGATCCAAACCCTAGGTTATTTTGTAGACTCAGCAGCTGAATAGTGTGGCAGCATTTGGGAGCTTTCTTGGAGTCTTAGCTTTCTTCTCCAAAGTTTCCATCTTTTTCCTCCTCTCCTCCATTGAAACATCAACCAACCTTTAAAGCTATAATCTTCTTGAAGGAGAACCCATTGTTGAAGGATTTGGGTGCTTTCTCAATCTCTAAAGTTTCCATTTTTGTCTATTCTCAAAAGGATCCAAGGTAAACCTAATGATTCCCTTTGTAAATCCATAAATCAATTATAATCCTTGTTATATGTTAATGTTACAATAGCATTCTAGAAATGACTGTGCGCTACTTTCTTCGATTACATGGCCATTCCTTTTGTCATTTTGATTTTGGTTTCATCAATTTAACTTTGAAATCGGTCACTGTGTACTCAACGCAGATGAATGTATTTTGGGTCTTACCTATATATATACAGATTGATCAACACGGTTTATATATATATATATATATATATATATATATATATTAGAAAACTATGCTTTCGTATCATTATACCTAAAATTTTGATAGTCTACGAAAAATTATAGGTTTAAATTTTAGTATCATTATTATATATATAAATAAGAGGAAACATATTTATTTTTTTAAATGGCATAACTTGTATTATTTTACTATTAAATGCAATGTCGTAAATCCCATCGGGGCTTTTTTATGAGGTAGGCTGTGTTGTGTCCCTCTCCTTTTTTTGGTATGATAAAGGAGCCTAAGCCCCTGTGTGGCTGTGTCCCTCTTTGGGAGATTTTAAGGAATTGTACCCCCCCCCCCCCCCCCCCCCCCCCAAAAAAAAAAAAAAAAGGAGAGAGAGAGAGAGATTTTAAGGAACAAATACCTATTTTTATACTATTTCTAAAAATAACTTTTTAATTTTCAGAATAAAAAAACTTGTTTAATAAGGTTTATCTTGTAAGAAAAAATATTAAAATTGTAACTAGTTTTTATTTTTAGAATCAAATTTAAAAAATATTTATTTTGGTTTTATATTTTAACTTTTAATTTTCAAAAATAAAAAACATATAAAAATTATATTTTATTAACTATTCTACAAAATTGTTTTAATTTTTTTTTTTGGTAAATAAAATTGTTTTAACTTTTAATAACAATACAATCAAACGGACCCAAAAGAACTGCTCAACAAGGCTCAAAAGACTGCTTAACAAGCGTTTAACATTTATCTTTAAAGAAAGATGTTAAAGGATTGTTTTCAAAAATGTTGTATTTATAATTGGTAAAAATATAGATTCATATTATCAAAATATATATATGTTTGTTGAGAAGGTTAAATTTTTGAAATAGTTTATAAACGAGGGCAATATGGTATTAATTTATTAGTTAAAGGTTACAATGGTCAAAAAGTCCATGTTTCTTTCTCCCAATATAGTTATTTGTTCTTCACCATTTAATACATTATAAAAAAAACATTATTTTTCTCTCTCCCTATATATATATAGGGTTAAATAAGAGTTATGTTGTAGGAAAAATAATTTGGTTATGTTAAGATAAGACAAAACAAAATCATTGAACAAAGTGTCTTATCATGATTTTTTATTATTATTATTTTGTCTTTTAGTGTTGCATGACTTCATGTAACATGATAAAATAAAGACCCATATATATATAGGGGTTTATATTTCTACAGTTGTTGTACGTGCAACAATCAATACTTGAAAACATTAAATGCATGGACTCATGACCATACAAAGGATGAAAGCATTAAATGTGGGAAATCATAACCATACACCTTTCACCATTGTACGTAAAGAGACTGCAGATATGATTTTACCATATATATATATATATATGAGTTTGATGTTTGTCATTTCAAATGACATAAGTTATGTTATTTTAGGAGAGGATAGACACAAAATGGAAATTATGAGGAGAAAGTGGGTGAATAAAAAATATTATTTTGTGTTCATCTCTCTCTTAAAATGACATAACTTTATGTCATTTAAAATGACAAACACTTTTCCCTATATATATATAGGATGTGTTATTTCTACCAATGCTGCAAAATAAAAAATTACAGCATCCAATTACAATTATGTAATATATAGTATATAGTTATAATAATAATTTATTTTTCCACTCATACATTGTCGGCTGATTTGGTGGAGAGAGGATTTTTTTTTACCATTATAACTATGTACTATCCTTAATACATAGTTAAAATCGGTGTCTGCATAAAAAAATTTTATGAAATGAAAGGAGAAGTAGATTTCTCATATATATATATATATATATATATATATATATATATATATATATATATATATATATATATGTAAATGCATAATTTTTTGGAACAGTAACCAAAGTGCCACTTTTCCCAAAATTATTTGTCAATATGCCACGCGAACAATAAAAATTTTCAAAATGCCACGTGTACAAATTTGCTACAATAGATGGCGAACTTTGATTGCTGAGGCAACCACATGTACAAAGTTCACTACAACAATTAGCAAACTAAGTGATCAAAATATCAGTGCATTGGGAGAAGTTTTCTATGCATAATAGCGAACTACCTTCTAATAGCGAACATTGGTTTTATGGTGAAGCTGAAACAAAGAAACGAAAAGAAAACAATTTTTTCAATCAAAGCAAAGAAGGAGCAGGTAGAACTAGAGGATCGGGTTTAATATTTTCTTTTCTTTTTTGTTTTTACATATTTTCTTTCTCTCATTTCATTAAGTATGATGTGGCTCATGTTTTTCCTTGGTGTAATGAATTACAAGGATTATGATAAGGCATCCATTGCTGTTGCAGCTTCATAAGATGGAAAGTGAGTCACAAGAGTTTGCCGAGTTTATTCATCTGCCAAGGAGAAAGTTCATTGACTTTGGTATAGTAATCCTCGTTTACATATACTGTACAGGAAGGCTTCTATTTCAGGTTTCTTTTGATAGAATTTTAAGCAAGCTTTTGGGAATAGTGATGCTGGCATGACTTTTGACCATCTACTTTGCTGAACATTGTTGAACACTGTAGCGAACTTGTCCACGCGTCATATTGAAAAATAACACTGTTGGCGTGACATTTAGATAAAAAACTTGATGAACAGTGACATTTTGGTCACTGTTCCTAATTTTTTGACGTCTGTGTTGGAGTAAAAAACTTGAGGCTAAATTTTAACCATCGATTTTCATGAATCTAATAGTTATAATTTATTGGGTTACGTTTATTAATTAATTGTTAATTTATAATAAATTATAATCATTAGATTGACGGATATCAATGGTTAAGATTTGATGTTAATTTTCTTTTTAGTTTGACACTGAATTCAAATAATGAAATTTATCCATATTATGTATAGTGACTGTGATTATCAAAGAGTTTTTTATTTAAATTTAATGTGCATAATTTGGGTACATATTAATTCAATAAAATACATACCAATAAATATAACATTTATTTAATAAAAATCGCATTACTAGTGTACGAAAAAATTATATTGTCACATCGCATGAGATTCATCTCTCATGTTTTACTTATATGAAAAATGCACCTTTTTTGTTTTGTTTTATAAATTGGTGAATCTTACTTTGTTTATCTTATAACATAAGATAATTTATCTCATAGAAATAAAATCCTAATTCAATATACCTAAGTTAAGTACATTGGGTTTATATAAAAATATATCATGTTTACTGTACACGCAGTTCTCGATACTTCTCTAGGTGTAATATTAGCTACAACAAAGTGCAGAATACATATAAATAGTTGTCCAAGAAATTTAAAAGTTAATTTTGATTTTTATAAAAGGCAAATCGTTAGTCCCAAGCAGTGTAGCAATTTAGCTCAATACGATCCGAGATAATATGATATGAATATGAATACACTTATAATACGAACATAATTCTAATTTGAAATTAGGTTAAAACTTTTAATAAGAATATGACCTTCTTATTTTTGGGTGGACACGACACGACACAATACAAATAACATGTTAAATACAATTTGTCTTACTTATTATAAGGATCGACACGACACGATGATAAGATATAAATAATTTATTTATGACACAAGATAAATAATATCTAAGAAAGTTAATATAGGTAAATTTTGGATTCGTGAGTTGACACACAATATGACATAAATTTCTTTAGATCAATTTTTATTAACCCAAACACGATGTGATTTTAAAAGTGGTTGTATTCAAATATGAATCTTTTTATGTCATTTCAGTGGATCATGTCACCTCTAATCACCCTGGTGGTCGTGGGCCTTGAAGAAAAGCTTTGCGGGAGTCATGGTGAGAAAGATAATACAAGGTCATGAGGAAATAGAGTAACGTTTATCTCTTAGGGGTGTTTGCTTAAGATTTTTGTAGAATTTACCCATGCATCCGAGTGTGTCTTTTTTGGACTTCCTTGCTTGGTTAAAGTATTTGAAAATTTTTCCCATGCATCCGTGTTGCCCAGCCATTTACATTTGTGTGTAAAAATGAAAAAAAAAAACTATTGAGAAAAACCTTTTGCAAGATGGTATTTCCAGTTCCCTGTGCTAATGGGAGAAAGGGGACCATTTAGCTACAAAAAATACCCTATGCAAATGCACAAAAGTGAGACTTGAGGACCAAATCGAGTTGTACGTCTGTGGTTTTGTTTTTTCAAGTTCCCTCTGCTAATGGTTGATGTTTTATTTTTTTTTTCTTCTGAAAATCCCTCCCCCCCCCAATAAATAAGTGTTTTATCCCTTTCGTTTTTTGTTCCAATGCATAGCAACCAGAAATATTTTCCAAGCTGCTTTGTATATTGGACTGAAATTTCACACCAGAACCTCATGCCTTGGTTGCCGATTTTGAAACCAGGCACGAAGAGAGAAGACAGAGAAACGAATATTTTATTAGGCAACATTGTTTGCCATATAAGGGTTATTTCGTAATTTCAAGTTATTTTCCCATCAATTTTTCTCTTCCAACCAAACATATACTCAGTAAATTTAACCAAATTTCCCTAGTCAAATTTTGGTCAACTAAACATTTTTTTTTCAATTTCCCTATCAAACTCATTTTTCCATCAAATTCATAGTAATTGTATTTCTCCGGTAAAATTTTTTGTCATGAACCAAACGTCCCTTGCGAATTTCTTTTTCGTTTTTAATTGTTAAGAATTTTGAAAATTTACGGAATTTATAGAAGGATGACTATGGGTTTTAAAAAGGCCCGAGCCAAACCTTGAAACAAGCTGGCCCAACATCGAACGCAAAGGTAGATATCATTTTATTTTCTATCTTCAACTCGCTTGCTAAAGCAACTGAGCAGTAACAATTCTTTAAATGACATTGGGCTAAGCTTCTCTCTCTGTTACGGTCTCGTTGCAATGGTCTCTGAAGTACGTACTTGAATCAGTTTTCATATATATGCAACTATTTTCAAAATTCTAGGGGAGCCAGCCTTCTTAAAGATCCACCTCTGATTAGACAATTATTCGTGCGTGCAGAACTACACAAAAAAGTATTCAATGAACAATTCTCATTGCACTGCCTCTTGAGTTCAGACTTCAAAAGCCTCATGAGAATTGGTTCCCCATAAGCTGAACGACTCCATGAATCGGAACCAAAGCTATTGTTTCGTAAGTCCTAATGTTTTTCACTTCATTGCTGCCATTTAGCGTGAACTTGAGCATCAGCAGCCCGATCATTTATGATTCACAAAAAAGGGAAAAGTGTGTATAATTTTGAAACATGTAATTTTGTGTGAGTAAGAGATAGATAAAATAGCAGAGAGTTAAAAAAAAAAAAGAAGTAAATGTGTGGATCTCACCTCTTTTAAATAACAAAATTTATATTCTTTCACTCTCACAAAGAAGTGAGACCCATACCTTTATTTTTTTGTCAATTTCTCTCATCCTTTATCTATATATTTATCTCTCTTAAAATGACACAACTTTACATCATTCAAAATTACTCACATTTTTTCCTATAAAATATCAATTAAAGAGGATGAGAATAAAACTAAAATAAGAAATACAAAATGCAAAAAGCACATGGTTCTAAAAGAAAAGAACGTGCAAAAGAAATTATATCATTTTTAAGAATAAAAATCCCAATTGTAACAAAATAGAATAAGTCTTTGCGCCTGATTGCTTAGCCTTTGGGTTCAAAGGAATTGTGACTTGAGGCCGTAAGAATGAGTGAAGGGATAATTGCGCCGAAAAGCAACGACAAAGATGGATCATATTGGAAATTTCTTCAGTAATACTGAGTATAGATCTCGATACTCCTTTTATAAAAAAAACATTTTAAGTCCTTTTTTTTTATAATTTGTTTTTAAGTCTCAGTTTTTTTTTTTTTTTTTTAGTATAGATGGAGGCCTAAATAGATTAGACATATGTTGGTTGAGTTGAGTTATGACTTAAATAGATTAGATATGTATAAAATATTTTAGGCTTCATTAATTTTATGTAGGTCCAAATTATAGGTTTGTTATGGCCCCTTAACATAAGTCTGTTAGTCTATTTAATCCTATTAGATATTGAATAATTAAAAAATAATTAAAAAAATAATATTTTATTATTTAAAAGTATTAAAATAATATTTTATTTGAAATGAATAATATAATATAGGATAATCTATAAATTTATAATCCCGACATATAAAAGAAAATCTTTAATCTGCTTTCTAAATAAAATTTTTTAGAAGCCTCTAATTGTTTTATTTTGCTTATATACAATATGTCAAGTCTGATTTGATATAGATTACGGCTAAAACTCCTCCGTTTATATTTACTTAAAGTTATTTCTCGAACACATATTTAGATTCGGCTGGAAAAGAGAAAGGAAAAAACGAATCACTTCACAACTTATTTTCACAAAACAAGAACTACCAAAGGTTTTTGTCCTTATTCGCACCAACAGTCTTTTTTAGTGGTTCCTTCTCACAAATAGGAGGGCAAAAATAAGAAAGAAATAAAAAATCTGGATAAAATTGGAACTTTTTTATTTATTTTTTTATCTTTGTGAAGGAAGCACCCAATCATTCAATGATTCTAGACCATTTTAAATTTTCTCCATTAAGGAACAGGGAGAACGGAATGTGATGTCTTGGTTGAATCTCGAATGAGTAAACGGAAGCCGTCACGGCTCACCATGATAAATAAATTGAACAATCAATTGACATTCTTCCCGAAGAAACAAAAACCAAGGAAAAACGCGTAACACTCCATTTCATAATTTTTTTGCATCATATAAATAATTAAATCTTTTTTTTTTTTTTGGTGGGTAAGTTAAACAAATATTTTTAAAATATTAATGAATCATATATCTACTCGTATAATTATTTTATATCAATATAAGTTATATTTTTAATTTTAACTGTTAATTAATTAATTTATTTTTAATTACTTTGATTTATTAGATATGTTGAACTGTTAAACGAAAACATATTAATAATTAAAATTGATGTAATCGTGACAGCTCCCCCCAACAGTAAAGAAATTTAACAAATGATAAAGAAAAGGAGAAATAAATTAAAAATTTTGCCATGATTAATTGGTTAAGTTAAAGCCTTTTACCAAAAAAAAAATTAAAATTGAAATTTAACAAATGATTGCGTTCTTCGTGAAGAAAAGGAGAAATAACAGATCAAACTAAAAATTTTGCCATGATTAATTGGTTAAGTTAAAGTTTATGGCAGATAAAATATGTCAAATGAGATGTCAGGTCTAGTTATATGAAACCAATTCCGAAGTTTTACGTTACTTGGATTGTCTACATGGCGCTGACGTGGCACGAATCCCGTCAGTATAAGTGACGGGACTAGTCCCGGCAGCATAGGTGATATGTTTGAATGCAAATGAAACCATACCAATTGAAGTTCATTTCTTCTATGTTAATGTAAAATTACTGTGTATGACTGTCTTCTAGTTCACATGTCGGGCGCGACTTCGTATTCCTGTGTTTTCACGTTTTGATGTTTCTTACGCAGTACACGACAGACGAGGAAGGCAGAGTCGTCGATTTCATTAATTGTTGGGTTGCCACGTATCTCTTTCATGTCGAGTCAAAATACTTCATTCCACGAAATTTCCAATCCTTGCATTCCATTTGCGCGTTACCTCTTTTTATTAATTGTTTACTTTTACTAATTTATTCATTCGATAAATTCAACCATCGTGAACATGTCATGTCTATCTTTCATGTTTATAGTCAAAGGTCGAGAGTCGTAAATTCTCAGCGACTTTTCTTATTCCTATATCCTTACAAAATTATATGGTCCTCATTTTCTAAACTGCTATTTTGGGTTTCCTTCTCCATTCTTTATGTGAATAGGTATGCGCCGATTTTGAAACTTGAAATATTCTTGGTTTGATTACTGAATTCTTCAATTGAAGCTCTATGCTTTGCTAGATACGCTTTTGGGTTCTCAGTTCCCACCTAATAAGTTTTTTTTTTTCTCTCTTTCTCTCTCTTTTGTTGCTGTTCATAGTTTAAATCTGTGAATTCCACAAAGCAGAAGCTGAATTTGGGCAGACATTGAGTTTTTCTTTGCTGTATTGTGTTGCATTTTTTCTTCTGCACGTAAACCTTTGAAGAATAATGGGAGCAGTTTGCTCGGCTGGTATGGTTGAGGGAAATGAAGAACTTGGATGGAAGACTTTGGGGTTTTCTGGTAAGCTTAAGAAGGAAAATAGCTTTATGAATCGGAGAGAAACTTTTTCAGATTCACGGTCTAATGGTCAAGGTAAAAAGAAAAAGAAGCAAGACACTGGGTTTTCCCATGAATTTGATTTATCGTCTCCCACTCCAACGGGGGGAAAACAGGTATGTTCCGCTCTGCTCCTATCGTTTTATGAGGAGATGGGATGTATTATTCATGCTTGCAATGTCTGAATGACCAGTTATGAAAAATTTGACGATAGGATTTCGATAATTTAAGAGAGTAAATAGGAATTGTGCATTTAACTTGGTTTCACTCAAGTTATTTTGCCTAATTTTTATATTGGAGAAACTGCTTCTCTTTTGTTAACCAATCACTGAGATTACAGAACCAGTGGTGTCCCAGAAATACTTTTTTCAGGCTGTGAAATGTTTATATTCCTGATTTGAAATAGCGATTCCCTTACAAATGCAGTATGTTTCTACTTTAAATTGTCAAATTATAAGCAGCAGAAAGTCAAGTAGTTGTTGCTTCGAGTTTGTAGGATGGTATCTCATAATAATTTGTCACGGAACTTCTGCATTTGAATTTTAATGTTTCGTGATTGATGTCTCTTCCTTTTATAGGTTACTCAGAGGGGCTCTTTTCTGGGAAAAGCAGGCGAGAGGGCAGTAGAAGTTCTGGACACACTTGGTAGTGGCATGTCAAAGTTAAACACCAGTAATGGGTTTGGCTCTGGCATGGCTTCCAGAGGGAATAAAATATCTATATTGGCATTTGAAGTAGCTAATACATTGACCAAAGGGTCAATTTTGTTTCAATCACTTTCTGAAGAAAACATTCAGTTTCTTAAAAAGGAGATTTTACAATCGGAAGGGGTTCAACAATTAGTTTCGACGGATATGAAGGAGTTAATAAGTCTTGCTGAGGCTGACAAAAGGTTCTAGCTTGTTCAATGAGTAGAATGTTTTTTTCTCGTTACTTTGAATTTCCTTTATGTTCTTTATTTATGATTTTCTGGGAAATTTGTAGGCAAGAATTCAATGTCTTCTCACGGGAAGTTGCTAGATTTGGAAATATGTGTAAGGACCCACAGTGGCACAACCTAGATCGATATTTCTCAAGGTGAGTTTCCTTAAACATTGCTTATGGCTGGATTATGCTAACTTATCATGATTGGATTGTTAGATGATTACAATCACAGACACTTCATATTAAAAAATTTGTCCAAATTGTTTTTCAGATTAGACTTGGATGTCTTGAGCGACAAACAATTTCGGGCAGAGGCAGAAAAGACAATGCAGGAGCTTACCAGTTTAGTTCAGAATACTGCTGTAAGCTCATTATCATTTCAAATAAAGTTTGACCCATTTTTTCGCTCCTTGGTGAACCAATGGCTGAGCAAAGTTGTTGCTTCATTTTGGTTTCTTTTATGTATGCTGCATGATTTTGTTTCATTGATCTTGAGTAGAACTATATGCGATTTTTAGGCATACCACCAGGTGTATGTATTTATATGTTCAAATTATTTGTTTTTCCTATTCTGATATGTTTTCCGAGTTTTTTACTGGTTAGGGTTAGGGTTTCAATTGAATTTTTTTTAGTAGTTCCTCCTTTAGATAACTAATTTCCTCCTTTTTGTGTAGGAATTATACCATGAATTAAATGCTTATGAACGTTTTGAACAAGATTATCAGCATAAGATTAAGGAAATGGAGTCCTTAAATCTTCCCCTAAAAGGTTAGGAACTTTATAATATGTTTTCGCTAAACTTTTTCAAATAATAATTGGTATTCCAGTGATGATTTTTTTCCCCATTTCCTCAGTTTGCTAAGTTATATTAATGTTTCAGATGGAGTATATCTTGTAATAATAATCTCACAATAAAAAGGATATTGGTTTATAATATTTGTTACTCACTGTTATAAGCAAGTAAATAGTTTTTTTGATTGAAATATATTTTGTGGGCCTGAGATATAGTTTCAGATGATCAGTTTGGATTATCAGTCTGACTTACATGATATCAGCTGGACACCTGCAATTTTAAATATGCAGAAATTGACTAATGATTGACAACTCTACTCTCTACATAATTGTAGGGGAGAGTATCACAATTTTTCAGAGCGAGCTAAAGCAACAAAAAAAGCTTGTGATGAGTTTGAAAAAGAAGTCTCTTTGGTCCAGAAATTTGGAGGAGGTATATTATTCTCAAGGATTAATTCCTATTATTTCATCTATTATTGTTGAATTCAGTATTTCCCCGTGGACCTTTACTTGAATGAAATTTTGGATATTAGTGTAGAAGTGAATATTTTATGCCTGCAGATTTTACAACAATGAACTTATTCTGTTGGAATTGGATTGGCTTATTGCAGATAGTTGAAAAACTCGTTGATATTGTTACCTATATACATCAAGCAATTTGTGAGTTCCTTGGAAATCATGGTATGAAATCATATCTCTTATAACTTATATTCCAAATGCTGCATCTAATATAGTTCGAGCATATGCATCTCCTTATGCACTAGAGGAATTCATCTCATCTACCAGGCTTAGGGTTTGAAGTCTGAACTTTCTGTATTATTCACATGCCTTTTCTTTTTATGGAAGAAAATCACATGCCTGCTATCTGTATGACATGATTCTCAGTAAAATAAACATACTGTAACTTAATTTTGCTAATTAAAACTTTGCTCTTTTGTACTACTAAAATGTAATTTGCAATAAATAGTTGCCATTCTCTTTGTGGTTTAGCTACTTGAAATTAAACACATCAGATATATATTTACTAAGAAGATAGACCCTTAAAAATAAACACTTCATACGGTCTGCTGTAAAATTTCTTGCTGAAAACTTAATTTGGAATTGTGGTTTATATCCGTTCTAAAATTTTCACAACGAGAAGTTATACTGTGGTGCACTTGTTGCCACACAGTCTTCTTCTCTGGCTCTAATCAGCTGAATGAGAGGGATGTCTGCTGTAGTTTTATTACTGTTCTTCAGCTAAATCATGTTTTTCTGCATGTATTGGCCTACTAATTAAAAGCATTTGGGAAAACTGCAAAGACCATTAAGTGAATTTCTTAATCATTTTGAGTGTGTTCCAGTCATGTATTGACTTGTATGAAAATCTACTGTCTATGTATTTGCTATCTATCATATAGATAACATTAGCAGGTCATAGGAACATCTGATGATTAATCATCTAAAGTTTTAGGAAATTGTGGATTCATGGCAGGTGCAGCTGCTGCCAAGTATGGTAAGGGTCCTGAAAGACTAGGTGAAGCCGGTCTTGCACTACACTATGCTAACATCATCAATCAGATAAATATGATTGTAAGTTTGTATCATGCTAATAATATTTGTATTGACCGTACCAAATAGTTGTTTTTGTTGAAATAACAAAGTTTGTTTTAATCAGGCAACTCGTCCAACCTCTCTTCCTCCAAATACAAGGGACACATTATATTATGGTTTGCCTAACAATATTAAGAGTGCTCTTCCATCCCGGTTGCAAACCATTGCTGTTGATAACGAGGTATACCCTCCCACCTCGGGTTTCCACTGCCTTGCATTTTGTTGTCCTTTTTATGTTGTCATTTTTTTTGGTTTCGTCACACCTGCTTCATGAAAATTGGGTTTTATTTTGTTTTGGACATTATGCTAAATGAAATGGCAATTTTCTGTAGTACTCCATCACCCAGATCAAAGCCGAAATGGAGAAGACTCTTCAGTGGCTCGTGCCATTTGCTACAAACACAATCAAGTAAGATTTGAAAAATGCTTGTTTGAATTTTGTTTCTACCAGCTCATTTTTTTTTTCTCTTACCATGCTGGTCTTATTTTCTTAGATGAAACAACATCACCATTAACAACACTTTTATATCAAATTAGTTGGAGTGGATGACAGATGAACTGTAATGAAAAGTACGAAAAGATTGAGGAAAAAAAAAAAGATGATAAAAAAATAAAATCTAAATGACTTTAGAAATTAAAAAAGCAATAAACAATTAAAAATTAAAGTGAAAATAAAGATAAATTAGAGAGAAAAATAAAATAAATAAACAAGAGAAGAAAAATAGAGAGGAAAAAAGAGAAATAAAAGAAAAGAAGAGGTAAATAAAGAAATAGACCACTCTGCCCTAAGACACACCATTCACCAATCTATGGCAATGATACACTCCATTAAGTATTGTTTTACTACTTTTCCCCAAACAAGTTTTAGCCATCATCTTTCTCTTTTTGTGTCAAACTCTTAGTAACAAACTTCTATTCTTATTGGAGCATCTCAATCTATATTCTCTCGTCTTTTTAACCATTGGTATTATTCTTATTTTTCATCAAATATCTTCATTTTTTATCTTATCCATTCTTGAATGACCATACATCCTACACCCATTTTATGCTTATGGTGGCCAACATTCAACTCAGCCTATGTATATATGCATGCATCGCCTGTCCTAGGGTAAACGAGGAGGGTTGGGATCAGCCAAAAAAAAAAAAAAAAACAAACCCCCATGATTTCCTTAGATGAAAATAGGTTAAAAACCCCTCAGTTACTTACGCATTTTTGTTTTCTCTATTGTTATCGCTGACAGAGCACATCAAGGTTTCGGATGGGTTGGCGAATGGGCTAATAACACAAGGTTAGTTATAAAATATCTCTCTCTCTTGAGGTATATGATCGTGTTAACGTGTAATGTGAACAAATAACACGTGAGTTAGATGATAATTTTTGTTCTCATATTTTGCAGTAATGACTTTGGCGATAACAGTGTCAAAGAAAGCAGCAACCTGCTTCGCCTGCAGACACTTTATTACGTTGATAAGCAGAAGATAGATGTTTACATCATTGAATTGTTGGCATGGCTTCACCATTTGATTAGCCATGTAAGATCCAGACAAAATGCCTTGAAGTCAATGCCTACACGATCACCTCCCAAGGGACATGAATTTCAGTCTAAGATGCGACAATTTCTAATCCTATCCGTTGATCCTACCAACAAGCCGTTGGGAACTCAACTTTCTCAAGAGGATAGAAGATTGTTAGAGAACGTAATTGCGAGGAGAAGGAACCCAGGAGTTAGCAAAAGTGAGGAGCTTGGTGTGGCCAAGAAAAGAGAACGCAGAGATTCTTATATTTCCGTAAGTGCTGGGAATTCACCTGTTAAGGAGTTCTTCGGTACGAGACACATCTTGAACCGCCAAAACTACAACGTTTTGGATATTATGGATGGGTTAAGATACTGAAACCATTCCTTCATCTACTTTCTCGCTTCTGGCTAATCCGTCCATTTTCTTAGTTACTTGCCAATAATACTCATCATTCATTTCTTTTTAATTTTAATTCTGTATATATCTATATAAATAACTCCTGATCTTATTTTTTAATTTTAAAATTATTTTGTACAGGGAAATACTTGAATTCCTTTTATTGTTCTACAATTTATTTATTTTTTGGCCAATATATTGTTCTGCAATTCCGTTAAAGATAGCTTCAGAAACGTGATCTCCACAGCGAGTTTATTTTGCGTTGTTTCTCCTTCCCTTCCCTCATGTTGGCAAAAGAAACAAGTATAAAAAAATCACGGAAAAGAGCGACTTATGGATACACAAATCTCGAATAAACAATTTATTAAGGGTTTATTATCTATTATTTAACATTATCACAAAAAATTTCATACACACGCATCATTTTGTGGGGCCCGTAGCAAAAAAAATTTCAACACGCAAAATGAATCTCTATAACCACGATCACTCTTCCTACAAAATAACTCTTATAAAACTCATTTATTAAAGTATAAAACAACTTTGTTGAAAAAAAAAACCGTCATGAGTTATGAGTATACCCTTTTTCGTCCAGCCTCCCGCAAAGATGAAATGGACTTTGGAGGACACACTGAATAAAACAGAGCCTTTAGTCACCAAAAAGCAACCCCATTTTACAACATTACGGGCTTAGCAATTTGGACGATTGGGTCTTAAGAATTGGACTTCTTTGTGTTACCTTAAGCTGAAGGGATTTGATTAGCAGAAAACTAACGGGACAGGACTGAAGTGATTACCGGGCTGCCTAGTTCTGATTTACTGTTCATGTGCCCATGTTAAGTTTAATCTTTTGTTTTCCCCCTACTTTTTTTTAATGTATTCTTTGTAGCACTTAGTTATCTTGTAACAAATTGCAGAATGACGAATCAAATTGGAAAACCCTATTCATGAAAATTAAATTTTAACCAGCTGTATCATCTATATATAAATTACAAGTTGGATAACTTACCTACAATATTCTATTGTATCATATGTCATATTGATGGCGTTTTTCATTCCATCTAGTCATCCTTAAATTAAGAAGTAAAAAACTTTACTAGTAGTCATGCAATTTGTTTTGCCTAGCCAATCAACCATATTTGTACCCTATCATGAACCTTGAGAATACAGGATTTTCGACAGTGAGGAATTTGTCATGATTGGAAACTACAAAAGCTTGCTGTTAGGAAATAGCAATCTTGATATAAATTAATATTAGTATTAATACCAACTTTAAATTGGCCTGCCTGCTTTTTGCATCATCTTGATGTTATCTCTAATATTGGGAGGATGCGGACGATTGGGTGGTAGCTTAAACATTGTTATCACTTCATTTCCTCTTCGATCAATTCATGATAGAAGATGACACACCAAATGTGGCCAATTTATTTGGATCGTCCTCAAGATGCACAAAAATTACGCTATATCCGAATCTCTGACGAAAGCTGCTTTTGCATAATTCGCTTATTATTTATTTTTTTGGTAAACATTTGCTCATTTGTTAAGCTCAACGCATCTTATTTGTGAGTTTTATTAGTCTCATTTGATATAAGATGGTTATCTCGTGTTATAGGAGAACACTTTCCCTACATCTGTCCTGGGTACTACTGCCGCTTAGAATTAAACACCTACACTTTTTTTGTGAAAAGTGTTTATTTTTCTTTATTTATTGTGTGAGAGGCTGATGTGTTTAATTTTTTCATAATTGAGATGAGGGAAAGGGAGATGGAGTTATGAGGATAAAGATTTTATTATTATTATTAATTATTATTTTTATGTAAAATATGACATTGCTTTTAAGTTTCAACCAATACTCAAATTACTTCATCTTCAAATTCGTTGAAAACAATTAAGGTTGACAAAATTGAAAGTGAGAGACCATGAAAAAATTATCTTATGTAAAAGGAGGATTATATCATTCTTTATTTATTTATGGGAGGGTAGACGGGAATGGGCTCTACATTTTTTATAATTGAGATGAGGGAAAGGGAGATGGAGTTATGAGGATAATGATTTTATTATTTATTATTTTTATGTAAAATATGGCATTGCTTTTAAGTTTCAACCAATACTCAAATTACTTCATCTTCAAATTCGTTGATGTACACATTTAATTTGTCTTCGCATTGCCCAATCACTCCAGCTCATTTTACTACTTTATTTAATCAAAGCCCTTTGAAGTCTTTTCCCACCGGCCGCATCAATAATTTCGGTGAACCTTTGCCTTCAATTCCGTTTCGAAATATATATATGAAAAATGGTTCCCATGTTATATAAGTTTTCTCATGTTATGATTCTTTAATTTACATGCAATTTTTTTTTTAAATAATTGTGAGTCTACCATTAATCGAATTATAACATGAAAAAATAATTCTCATGCAATATATATATATATATACCAGTTCTTCAAAACTTTGAACTTCGCTTGATGATCTCGTTAGCTTGAACAACGTTGAAAGTTATTATACATGTTAAGAGTTGGGAAAGGAGCATAAGACAAGAAGTTAAGGGAGGGGGAATAAAAGGAAATAAGATTAAATTTTCTTTCATTTTATTTGAATGTTTAGAATTATTCAAAATTAAAATTTAACTTAAAAATTCATTAAGTAGGATTGTAGCTAGGACAATCACTCGTGAACAAAACACAAATCCAATTCCACGTGTTTGGTTTACTACTTTATTTAATCAAAGCCCTTTGAAGTCTTTTCAACATCACTGCATTAATTGTCGGAGAACCTTTGCCTTCAAGTCTGTGGTGGTATATATGAAAAACAGTTATGTTATATAAGTGATTAAAGCCATGTTTAATTTACATGTAATTTTTTGTTTTAAATAAGGGTAATGTTTTTCTCATACTATTGGATAGGAGGGAATTCTCCTACACACTCAAATTTATGATGGGACCCACACATAAAAAATAAAAAAAATTATTACACACAAAACGGACTCTCACTAACATAAGAATAGAGCTTTCATGCAACATAAGAATTCTTTTTCCCTTTAAATAATTGTGAGTCTATCATTTATTAAATTTGAATGCAACATTAGAATCAATATATATATATATATATATATATATATATATATATATATATAGGGAAAAATATTTATCCCTAATCATTAGATATCTTGGAAATCAACCTTTATTTTTTTGTCAATTCTCTCTCCTGGTTATAAAGATGATAAATTTTTTTGGTGATAAGTATATCCTGCCCGTAATTAATGTACCACCAAGATTCCTCATATATGCTTGACATTTATGAACTACCAACGCTAACACGAGATATGATATAACTTGATATTTTGATATATTTAATTCTAAAAAATATTAAATTTAGATAAAATTAGTACACGTTTTATTATTAAATAATATTTTTAGTTTACGTAGAGTATATTATATTTAATATTTAATAATTTAACAAAAAATAAAACTAAATTTATAATATCCATTAATTTTGAAAAAAAACAGAACTTTTTAAATATTTATTATTATATTTTCAAATTGAAAATTTTTTGTATATTCTAATGAGATTTATTTGGTATTCATTATTAATTTTTATTATATCAATTTATTAAAATATTAATCAATTTTTTTTATAATATAATGAAATTTTGAATATTATAAATGTCAAAGGAAGTGTCGGGTGTCAAAAGAATATCGGACACGATATTTAAATATTTAAAAATAAAATAAAAATCGGTGCATCATAGTTTGACAGCTTTCAAGTACACCTTGAGTGGCTGCCGCATGAATTGCCTCATTTTATTGACACTAAAAGAGATTTCTGATACAGTCTTCGTAGCATATAGACTACGATACTATAACAATCAATTCAACTCAAAAGATGAAGTTGTCGAGTGAGGTTATATTAATGGTCTCAACAAGTTCCCTCACATGAGAATCTAATGGGCTTGAAGGGTGGACAATACACAGACCTACTTAAAAGAAAATTCACTTAAAAGAAAGTGGGAACGGCGAGGATCGAACCCGGGACACGAAACCACTGATACCACCATGTAAAGAACGCTTCAACCGGTGGCCGAAGGTTTTTTAATGATTTTATATATATTAACAGATACAATTGCGGATCAGTCATCTGGTTTGGTCCATGTTTGGATAGCTTGACACCTGAACTCAGAGGAGAAGGAGTGTTGATACTGATAGCCTTGGCCTGGTGCATTTTTACTTTGAAGATCACTAAGGTCTTTGAGTGCAAATTGATTGTTTAAAAGCAGAAATTAATCGAATTTCGAATGAACTTAGAGAGCTTCCTGTCACCAAAATGTCATCTACACGAACTGATATAGATGCAGGTCTGGGTACTGGCTCTAATGAACAATGATGGGTCACATTGTCGGAGAGAGCCAAAATCATGCAGACATGCAGTGTATTGGCCAGTTTCTCAAATATGAAACACTTTACCTTTCACATCAATTTTATCATTATTTTTCTCACAGATATGACATGATGTGACATCACAATTGTTAGGAACAGAGTCAAAATTGTGCAGTGTAGTGACTAGTTTTTCAAACATGAAACACTTAACCTTACTTTGACATCAATTTTATCATTGAAATTTTTCTTGCAGATATGACATTATATTATAATGTCTACTCCAAAGATGGAGACGGGTGAGTTGGCTAAGGGGTCAAATGGAAAAAATTATATATAAGGAAGGCCAAATTATATACGAGACCGTCTTATTATAAGGTTAAGATAAATTATTAATTTAAAAAAAATTACAATTAAATTACATACCACTTACGCGTGTTTCTAACCTTTTTTATTTATTTACAACTCTTATAATCTCATCTTTGTATTCTAAAGAATACATATATTTGAAAGTGTATTCATCGAAATACATGGTTAAGATTGTAAATAAGAAATTATAAAATTTTTTATTTGCAAAGATAACCATTCCCATCACTTATTAATAAAAGATCTTGCTATTCTGACGAAGTATACAATGGGAGGTTCCTTAGAGTTGGGGTATAGATTCTTGATCTAACAAAAGTTAAGGTACAGAATTGGGACAGAGAACAACATCGGGTTCGGGTATTGAATCCGGCTCAAGAAAGCCCACTGACATAGGGTGATCCCTTGATCAGAACCTTTGCACTCTTCCTCACAACTAAAACCCTTGTAGTTATCCAAAGAAACAAACAAACAAAACAAAACCTTGTAACGGCAACTTCTTTTGTACCTGCTGAGTTTGGAAAACTGTAACACTGTTTGGAACAAGACTTATTTTACGTTTTTTCGGGAAACGGAAAGTGGTAATTTTATTTATCCATGTTTGATATAAAATTTTTAAAAAAATTCATGGAATCTGATTTTTTTCGGGATTTTATTTTGTGTGTAATTTTTTTTTGAACGTACCATTCAAGAATACTATCCAAGAGATGATGGTATTTTAGGATTTATATGGCAAGGAAAAATTTAATACAACTAAATATAGCATTAATAAAATTAATCCAATATTCTCGAAAATATTTTAGTCTACTAAACAAATTTTTAGTAACATTCCCATAAAATTCATTTTCTCATAATATTACTGGAAATCGTGATTCACTGATAAAAAAAAATTCTACTCCCCAACATCATCATTTTGGCACACTGTCCTTATTTTCTTGCCTCCTTTCAATTTAAACATTGCTATTCGTAGAGCAGTTGAATTTTTCAAAACTAAAAATAGTTGAATTTCTTTTTCTTGCCTGCTTATTGGTTTGATTGTTTTTAATATAGTAATATACCTAACAGTTTTAATACAGTGTTAAAGCCACTACGTTTGTTCTAGTGATGAGGGGATTGAATATGTTGCACGAGATTGAGCATTCAATTCCAACTTATGTATATAAAAAAAATACAGTGTTGAATTGCATGGCTAACTTTGCATTAGTCTTGTGTATGTGATCATTGTTCGCGGTTGCGGTAAGAGATTTTTAATTATATTTGTTACTTTGTTAGTTTCTATTTTTAATCTGAATAAATATATTTTTGGCTAAAAAACACTGGACAGTAATTTAATTATTAAAATAAATATTCTAAATATTATTTATAATTGTGACTAACACAGCTAAAAAATAAAAATAAAATAAAAAATAAATTGACACAAACAGCATCTGACCCTAGTAATTCCATAAATATACAAAATTCAATATATATCCAAATAGCATAATATAGAACAAAATCATTCAAAAAGTCTGTTAAACCAATAAAATGGGGTGAAATAAATTGATGCAAGTAGTATAAAAAATATAAAAAAAATACTTATAGACAATTTCCACATCAGAAGACAAACCTCAGTTACACTCAATATCAGCCACGTCATATGGAAGCTTCTTTCAACCAACTAATCATAACAGAATAACAAGAGAGTCCAGGCAGTTAGTTTGTTAGATAAATTGGCTATTATGATTAGGCTTTCTGTTAGATTAGGTCTTGATCTCTTGTTATATATATTGTTTTCTTCCTTTACTATCTGTAGTTGTAACAATCATTTTCATTACATTCAATAGTACGAGGCATTTTTCTCTCTGCTTTCTCGTGGCTTTCTTGAGCTTCAATAGTGACAATCAAGTATATTTTGAGTAAACATGCATTTTAGTTTCTTCAAACATACAAGTGACATTATTTTGATTGTTTGAAAAAAGTTAACATCAATTTAATCTCTAATTAGATATTTTAAAAAAGTTAACAACAATTCGTTCATTTAATTATAAAAAATATCATTTCTTTAATTCTTTAAATATATAAAATTGACCTTGATATGTTTTGAGAGCTTGGGTTAGATCTCTTTTCCTTAGAGGCTATTGTATGTCGATATAACAATGAATCAATAATGTAACAGTATGAAGTAGAGTTCAACAATTGAGTTATTATATAAATCTCACGCAATAACTGAGAATCAGAGATCAGATGGAGAATAGTGAATAAAAAGTAATTGTAAATCTAAGATAAAAGTGAAGGGCACGATTATTCTATGAGGATGTAATTCAACAAAGTAACAACAACAAGAATAGTGAGCAAAAAGTGACTCCTCAATCTCAACGGAAGAGTGAGGTATTTATGGGAAAGGAAATTCCATTGTGTGATGCATATTTCATATTTGAATCTAATTAGGTGTGTAAGTGCCAGTTTGAGGAAGATCAAATGTGACGAGAGAATATTTATCTTACTTGGGAGATAAATGTATTTGACCTCCATATTGGACCTAATAGGCCAATACATAACAGATCTTCATTTATTTCTTAATGATAAAAGAATACAATCAACCTAATACCTTAGATTGGCAATTGATACTCCTAAAGATAATCCCGATGTCATTTTTATAAATTTTATATTGATGTCAAAAATCTGTTTATAAGACAAAGTGACAAGAGAGAACAAAAATTGCAGTTTACGCTTACTTTATAATTCTTTAAATAATTTTTTAAAATAACAATACTCTTAAAGAGGAAAACAATAATATTCTTTGAAAATGATAAACATAACCTCCAAATAATAAAAACATTAATTTTGGGTGTGCATGTAAACATTTTAGCGTCACTACTCAATACTCTGAAGTAATAATTACAAGAGTCAAATTTTACAATAAAATACGGTTTTTAATTAAGTAATGCTATAAATGATGCAAATTACTTATTTTAAAGAGTTACAATTTGGTGTTAACTCTTTTGGGATCATGAATACCCAACTAGTGTATTATTTATAGGATTTTACCATAATTACGTCGTAGTAGAGTAATTATATATTTTGTGTGCTTTAATTTTTTTTTTTTGTTTTAAAAAATGTAGACCCCATGAATGTGATGTGTCTAGGAAACTTATTTGTGTGAAATGCTGTTTATAACATAACGTTACTTTTTCCCTTGGGGTTTGAGCTTGGCCAGGCTTGTTACCTTGGTGATCCCAGATGGAATGGGCCCATAATATTTTGCTGCCTATAAATACCCATCGAGCCAATTCCCACACCTCTTGTCCCTAATTACACGAGAAGAAGTATTTGGATTACTAGATTCTCTACCTTCTCCTTCTTCTCATTTCTATTCTTTTATTTTTAAAGTATCTAATCTCTTAACTAAGTAGGCTTTCATATGGATCAGCTCACGCTATTATTTTCATTATTACTAACACTTCATCTGTCAGCATCAGGTAATTAAATTATATTACTATATAATATAATATAAATCAGAAGAGCCATCAAGAAATTAACGAAAATGAAATTTCGCTGATGTTTAAGTAGTAATTTTCATCTTCTGCAGGGGTCTTATCAACAACGTTCACACTTGTTAACAAATGCGACTACACAGTGTGGCCAGGCATTCTTTCCAACGCAGGAGTTGCTCCTCTTTCAACCACCGGTTTCGTTCTGCAAACCGGCGAGTCCAAAGCCATAACCACTCCCACCTCTTGGGGAGGCCGTTTTTGGGGCCGCACGCTCTGCACCCAAGACACCACCGGAAAGTTCTCCTGCGCCACAGGTGATTGTGGCTCTGGCAAGATCGAATGCGCCGGCAGCGGAGCCGCGCCGCCAGCCACCTTAGCCGAGTTCACTCTTGACGGCTCCGGTGGCCTTGATTTCTTCGACGTCAGCTTGGTTGATGGCTACAACCTCCCCATGCTGGTGGTTCCCCAAGGTGGCTCCGGCGACAACTGCACCAGCACGGGTTGCGTTGAGGACCTGAACGGCGCGTGCCCTTCAGAGCTTAAAGTCGCGAGCGTGGATGGAAAACAAAACGTAGCGTGCAAAAGCGCGTGCGAGGCGTTCGGGACGCCGCAGTATTGTTGCAGCGGCGCGTATGGTTCGCCGAACAGTTGCAAGCCTTCTGCTTACTCTCAGATATTCAAGAATGCTTGCCCACGCGCCTATAGCTACGCGTACGACGATAAGACGAGCACTTTTACATGTGGATCTGATGCGGATTATACAATCACTTTTTGTCCTCCCCAAAACAGTAACCCAAGGTTAGATTCATGAATCACTATTTACTTCATCGGTAATCGCGTTTCACTTCAACGGCTAAAACTTAAAGGGTAATTTAGTCTATGCAATATTAAAAATATGAACGTTGGCTGACGTGGGATCACTTTTGTTGTGTTGTGATGACATTATGAATGGGCGTTGGTTCGGCAATATAACTCCTAAGCTCGTATTATTTACGTGATGCAGAGGAATACGTAACCTCTCTGCTTTTTCTTTTTTAAAAAATAAAATCAGTTATTATAAAGTAAAATGTAAATTTGCTCTAAAATATTATGATCCGATATTAATGAATATTAATGAAGAGATAAATTAAGATAAGTCATTAGACGAAAAATGTATGTCAAGCCAAATTGTTGCAGGCAATGTACGCAATTACTAAGTGGAAATTAAGGGGGACCACATTTTGAAGGAAGACGAGGAAAAGTAGATACACCGAATCTCAATACCATCGAAGTTGAAGTTAGCGCACATGGGATTCACTCATTTTTAGGCCAAACTCGCAAATGAGGAAGCACTATTTTATTTAGTTAATAAATAGAAACTAGTTCGTAGCGTTCGGTATCCGTTTCCTATTTTCATTTTTGTCTTGATGGAAACAATGTTATTCCAAATTCATGCTTTTCTTTTTTTTTTTTTGGTACAGAAATTCATGCTTTTCTTAATTGTTATTGTTACTCTTGTTATGGCAGTCAGAAATCGTCGGAGGGGCAAAACCCGAATTCAGATAGCAGTGGTTCTTCTTCTACCTCGCCGCAGATGAACAACGGCACAATTGTGTACGTAGGTGCCCTGGATCAAGGGGAAATATCATGGGCCACGTGTACCCATGTGTGGAAATCCCAAGCCATTGCCTTCATTGTCAGCATCACTATGGCTATTTGGCTCTTGTGCCACGAGCCACGTTTTTGCGCCTAAAAACATGGTGGGGCCCTCTATATCACTTGTTTAACTCTCGAGGCTCGCATGTGCCACGTGAGTTAGTAGGACCCATAGGTTCAAGCATCCTAGTCATTTATAGATGCCAATTCATTGCATTCTAATTCATTTTTATTAAAATGTGTAGGCGAATTTTGGAGTTATAAAAATTTGCATAGAATCTCCCTTACGAATCCTAGTTTTGTTCCATTTATAGGGAAAGTTCATCTGCTATTGAAGTACATCATCACCTTGTGAGTTTCAACCTTAAAAAGCTAAGGTTATTTTGGTCCAAGAGTGAAAACCTCTGAAATCAAATTACTACCATAAGGAGGGAAGGCAGTGGGGGCAATTAAATATTTTTTCTCGTTTAGATGAATAGGGACACTAGAGAATTCTTTGTCTTGTGGTCTCAAGTACAAGAGACCACAAAAGCAAATGGACTCGTATTTTAGTATCTTACTGTCTTCTATCTTTAATCTAGCATAATATTATAAAGAGTATTTTTAAGGGCACAAATTTCGAGAGAATAATGTGAAGTATATAAAGCTAAGTTCAACGAGCATAAAAATACAAAAAAAGTGTGAAATTTGATAAGATAAAATAAGCTCGTATCTAAAATGTTTGACAGGATGCCATTGACGAGCAATTATAAGGATATTAACAATTTAAAAAGAATTTTTGGATCTTATTTTAATTATCTCTCTCTTTTTGGTTAGCGCATACGTTATATAACTCGGCTAGTACGGCCTTAGGCATGGATATGTTTCCTCTCTTAATTATTTATAAGCAACAGTTAGACTCTTCAATCATAAACTTATGTTTTTTTTTCTTTACGTATCCAGGTGTCCTTCCGGGACCATATTCTAATTGTGGCAATAGCTTTAAACCTATAAAAAGTGGAACGCGCCTCGTCTTTGATAGTTTGGCAGTAAGTGGTGTTATCTTGCAATCGTCTATAGCAACCAAGCGTTTACTAATCTCGAATCTGAAAGATAATTTGATTCTATTATCGCTATGTTTTGGATCACTCATTCAGTGCCATTTGGTTGGTAGTATTTCGAGATCTTATCCTCCATTTTATATGTCCACTTTATTAGGGACAACGAAATTACTTATTTATCGTTGAAAATCTACGCCTAATGTCAGTGGTAATGGAGAAAAACTCGAATTGGGTTGGCAATATAGAAAGACATATATTGCAGGCGTTATATAAATTAATATATATTGTCATTTTTTGTTGTGGTAAAAATACAGCACCATCTTTCACATTGTTTAGATGCACTTAACATTTCCAAATTGGATTTACGTTTAGACTTTTGATTACTTCAATAATTGTTTTTTAGTTATTATATCCTACTGTCGTAAAGCCTTCAAGTCATCATATAATTAAATGAGTTTTTGTATAGTGAGTCTTGACTTTTGGTAGTTGAAGTTTACTGGTTATCTTAACTATTTTATGAGTTAATTTCCTAATATATATCTTGTTGGAAGGCACTTCCCCATTCACATATGCAACTCACCCCTGCGGGGTTCTTCATAAAGAAAAAATAAAAAAAATTATAAAGCCAAATACTGACGCAGATGAAATTGTTGCTTCTGTTCATGGATCATATCATTATTATTTTGTACATTAAGGGGTCAATGGTTGCAGCTGAATGGCTCAACTGAATTTTCATTTCAGACAATACCTTAGTTACAGAGATAGGAGCATCGATCAAAGTGTTGATGTTTGGAAAATTTTAATCCAAATGTATCAAACTGTCGTGCAACGAAATTTGTTACAAATAATAATGAATTACGTTCATCAATTATTTCATGACATGTATATTTTTTGTAAAAAAAATTGATTAGATAAAATTTATTACTAATGATAAGAATTTGATACGTAATATGATTATATTATTATATTATCACAAAATCATAAATAAACGTAATTCTCGATAAGTTATAACAAATTACGTCAACTGCCATTATTGACAATACATCTGGATAAAAATTTTATCAAATTGCTAACACTTTGATCAATGTGCTATAGACATACGGAAGTCACTTTATTATTAATCAGATAGTGTTTGTGTAATGTACACTATACTCTTGGCAGCTTTCGTCATCGGCGTGGTGGCGTAGTCATTCATGCCACTACTTACCTGAACAATCTCAAGATTCTCAACAATTCAGTGTTCAGACTTCAGACAATACCTTTTGGCTATTGCATTATCATTTTTCTAGGTATGAGGCTATGAGCTGGGTGGGTCCCATTGGTAATATCTTATCTTATCAGTATAATTGGGCCAGGTCCATTCCTTGTTTCTTGTCATTCAGTTTCAATATTGGTCTCAATAGATGATGGAAACGAGGGTGCCTATGTGGTGTAATAATATGTGCATAAGGAAGCACTTTTTCGAGATATATGATTATATTTTTTTAAATGACATTTTTAGAAATATTGACTAAAAATACTATTTTTAAACATATTAAAAACCGTGTATGATAATTTCCCAAAAAAAAACCCATGTAAAGATAAATTTATTTAGATTTTAAAAAAAATATTTGATTTTTTTCATTTGGCTTTTGACTTCTCTTTTTTAAGAAGCTAAAGTTTTTAACTTTAATTTTTTTTTTGACTTGTGTTTTTTTTTTTTTTAAATATGCATCCAAATAAACTTTTTTTAGGAATTGCTTTTTTTCCTACATAAAAAAAACAGCTTTTACATAATAAAAAAGTATCATCCAAAAGGATCCTTAAAGTAGATAATCATGGGCGAAAATTATAAAAAATCAATTTAATTCAAAAATTTAAGTAATTAGATGAAGACTTTTTTAATAATTTATATTATTATCTAATATGTGATTATTGAGACCCTAACATCACATAAAGAATCAATTCAATTCTAGACTTATTGCACACCTTTCAATAAATATTTGTCGCTGTTGAAATGAGTAATTTTGTGTTGTCGATAGTCTACTTCAAGAAAGCCGATTAATTAGTCTAATTTTAATATGATTTTGTCAAACTAATGAAACAAACTTTTGAGGGATGGATCCCCATTCCCATATATAGTTACAAGACCACAGTAATCCCAAATATAAATACTACTATCAACGGAGAAAGACGTATTGCATTGTGTAAGACGAATGAAGATTAAAACGACTGCAGTGCATTTCATTAATGTTGCCTTCATGTGGGCCGAAAGGCCTCGGTGACTTGGGCTTACGGAGATATACAGGCCTCCAATAACATTGCCCTCATTATTCAAAACATTAATTTTATAAGGCCTCGGATATTTGGACTTGTGTGATTTGCAGTTGGGTATATTTAAGAAAAGACGAAATAAAGCTCCAAAATAAAAATTGTCAGAAGTGGGATTTGAACCCACGCCCTCTCACGAGGACCAGAACTTGAGTCTGGCGCCTTAGACCACTCGGCCATCCTGACTCTCTGCGAACAAGTTTTTCTAGTTGTGCTACTTTCTAGCAATCTTCTAATTACTGCCCAATTAAAAATTTACGATTTATTACATGAGTTTGATGTTTATCATTTTAAATGACATAAATTATGTAATTTTAGAAGAAAATAGATAAAGAAAAATGGAAATCATGGGAGAAAGAAAGTAAGTGATTTTTTAATTTAAAATTTAAATAAAAAAGAATTTGTGTATCTATCTCTTTTAAAATGACATAATCTTATGTCATTTAAAATTACAAACACTCTTCCAATATTATATTCCACTCGCTAAAAGAACATTATTACATGGGCAGAATCAGAAGATTTTTATAGGGGTCAAAAAGAAAAAAAAGCTTCAATGAAAGAGATTAAATTAATGCATTATAACGTACCCCAAAAAAAAAAATTAATGCATTATTTATATGCTTTAATGTTTCGTGTTGTAAGATATAAAATTATTTTCTATACATACATAAATATGTATTGTACCATATGAAGAGAAGAAAAAGAGGAGAAAAAAAATTAGACCACATACATTCGTATGTATGTTAAAAAATAATTTTATTTTCTATAACATGAAATATATATATATAGGGGCAAGATCCTTTGACATCGGTGTCAAATTTGAACTTTGACACCTTATCTAAGAGCCGTTAGATCAAAAAAGATCAACGACTCTGATTTGTAAGCATGTGATACCAGTATCAAACTTGAAATTAGATTGAAATTGGTTATTGCGACGGTCATTATCAAGTCTATAAACCCCACAGAACGACTCATAAACCCCAAGGGGCCGTTTGGTATGGGAAATTTTTTTAGAATAGTAGGGAAATGTAATAGATAGATAAATGATTGAAAAGATGAATAAAGTGAAATAGGTAGAAAAATGTAAAAAAAAAGTTGTTTGGTGGGGGAAAACTTTACTGGGAAAATTAGGTAGCTTTATGAAATCAACAGTGCATTAAAAATGAGATAACCGGTTTTCCGAAAATCCCACCTTCAAATTGGGTTTTTGAACAGTGCGGATATCTATGTTTCTCATAAATCCATGCTTCCTGTATAGATGGGTTTTTGGAAAAATATGTTGAAACAAACATGGTGTTTCTAAAAGCCATACTTGAAAAAAGATAGATATTCTCTAAAAACCATCCCAACCAAACACCACCCAAGTACATAACCAATTTCATTGGCTATGCCACTCTTGTTTGAATCGTGGCAGACTTCTATTGGTTTCCTGTAACTCAAAAGACTGGAATTAGTTGTCTTCCATCTGCTTTGTTTCCGTTTTTGTTTTTGGGCTTCCAGAATTCCTGCCCCGTATTTTATCAACAAAAAAAAAAAAAAGGAAATGGAAAGGATTTGTACTCAAAATCAAATATGAGCTTCGGCCCATTAATAATCATCAAGTCATGAAAATGATTGATACTACAAGTATAATTTTTTTTTTTTGAAAAAAAAAATAAGACATTGAACTTAATCAGAAACTGCTTCGAATATAACAGCTTGTCTTTCATTAATAATCTGATGGGCTTTAAATATAGCCATAATACACAAAGATACGAATAACAAACGAGAACCAATCTAAACTAATTTAATGGAACAACTTAACAAACCGTAAGCTAAGAATACAAATTTAAATGAATAATAAAACAGACTACTTGAATATCTAACAAACTAAATATTCAAATTTGAAATACAACAGTAATTTGAAATGCAACAGCTGCACAACAGTTTCATCTTATCCTAATAAACTTAAGGGCTCGTTTGGTGTACAAGATAGGATAAGGGCTGATAGGATAAGAGGACAAGATAAGGATAGGATATGATATGAGCATGATAAGCTCATATCCTATCTTGTGTTTGATGTACACAGGACAGACAATCTTATAAGATTATATTATCCTATCATATGTTTGAAGTCAATCAGATAACACTAGGATATGATATAAGTAGACAAAAATACCCTTTACAACATAATTTTATATACTTTTTTTTTTTATAAAAAATTCTCTTATTACCTTAACTTCTATTTTTAATTATTCAAAAAAATTTAAACTATTTATATATATATATATATATATATATATCAACCTCATGAAATTAGCGAAAAAAATATATTCAATGGTTCCTCTCTCCCGGTAGCAGGCTTTCGCTCATCTGGAAATCTAGACAAGAAGCCATTGCTTGAGCAATAAAATTTCCAGCAATCATTTGATTTAATTGAGGGAAAGAACTGTCAGGGCCCCAAATCTCTTGCTCTTCTAATAGTAACATTGAGAAATACACCGCCTCCCTAGCCTTGCTTTTGGATGCATCAATCACGTCTTCCTCTAGCTTTGTTTTCGCTCAGAGAGGTAAAAGATGTTTCCTTTTGTTGTCTTTGACGGCGACGAGGAGGAGATACTTGAGCGTTGCAAGAACCTTGTTGGAGCGTTGAAGGCAGAGGAGGTGAATGACGAGGGTAGATGGTGGAGTTTTTCGTCCAAAGTTTCACTTAATTTTCTTATCCTATCCGATTGAAATGTAACCCAGCCTACCCCTTAGGTTATGTTATCCTCCTCTAGGATGAATAAAATTAGCAAATAGGATAACTCTATCCTATCCCATTGGTTTACCAAACATCCGATAAAGACATGATAGGATAATTTATCCTATCCTACTCTCCTTATCAGGTGCACCAAACGGGCCCTAATATTCCAAGTTAACCTATGGAGACAGCATCACATAGAGTTCGAGTATTTTTATTTTTATTTTAAAGAAAGCAACTAATAATTTTACCCGAAAGCATTTTTTATATGTTGAGATTTGTGTTGTGAGCCTAAGAGAGTGTGATTCATATAATTCAACTAAATATTGAAGGTGTAGTTTCATTTTGTGTTAGTAAGTATTAATAGTTTCCTTTAATTCAAAATATTTAAAAAAAATAATTAATTTTTATCAAGTGAAATTCAATATTATAAAAGCACGTTAAATATAGAGATACAAACCATAGCATGAAATTAAGAATCAGTTTCAAGTCCCAATCTAGTTAGGAGATTTTGGTGAAGAGATTTATGAAAGTATTCAATTGACTGGATTTAAATATGATTTAAATTAAATTTAAGGCTTATTTAGCATCACCCATATTATCAAAGGAATTGTTTTGAAGTTCATGGATTGTCAAGTTTGCTATTATTGTAGACATTCATTCAATCATTCTCTTAGTTTAGATATATTTAATATCGATTGATTTTGTAATTAATTATTTTATTTTATGAAAATCTTTCTTAATAGTATTTGAGGTCTTATAATTCAAATTGCAAGATTAATTGTGACAAAGTAGTTTTTTTTTTTTTTTTTTTTGTAAGTTGTGACAAAGTAACTTAGGCTTTGTTTGAGAGTTTGGAGGGGAACGGAAGGAAGGGGATCCAAGAGAGAGGGAGGGGAAGGAAGGGGAGGAAATTGGAGTGTATCCCATTCCCTTGTTTGGGAGTCAAAAAAATGGAATGGGAGGATAATGTAAGGTCAATGAGATATTTTTACCATTTTACCTTTTTTTTTAATTAATATAATTATTATACTTTGCAAATTAAATTAAATTTAAAATTTCTAAAAAAAGATTAATCATTTAATTTTTATTAAAAAATATTCTTCCTCTAAAAATTATTTTCTCCTTCTAAAAATCATTTTCTCTCTCTAGAAATTATTTTCTCTCTCTAGGAATTATTTTCTCTCTCTAAGATGATAATACATAAATTATTTTTCTGATTTTAATGGGAAGGGTAAAAAAGTAATTTTAAACATTTTACCTCTTAAACCCCTTGAAATGGGGGAACTTAAATTTTATGAAGAAGGGGAATTTTGAAGGATTTAGTAAAATCTCCCAAAACTTTCCCCTCATTTTTTTTAACTCACAAACAAGAGAAGAGCTTCCTAAAACCCTCTCTTCCCTTCCCTTCCCTTCCCCTTCTAAAACCATCTCCTAAACAGACCCTTGGGTATGGACTTTTATATCCCGAACAAAGATTATTTTAATAATTATTGATATTTCTTGTCTAATTAGAAACTATAGTCTGAAAAGTTTCCCGTATTATCGATTTTGAATTTGACTGGATAAATTCTTAATTCGTGTAAGGAGATTTCACGTCAATTTATTACTTTTTTATTGTGCCAATTTTTACTTTTAAGGAAATAATATTTTTTTACGAGATGAAAATAATTTGATCTCTTACGCTTATTAGGTCCACTTATGTTTATGTGAGTAGAGAAGATAAAAATATTTTCGTCTTGTAAGAGAAATATAAAACCTTTAAAAATAATATATAATTTATTAGAATTAATGAGTTTGTTTTAAAACTACTAGGCAGAGAAATTTCTACACTTTTATTTCTCCAAAGATATATTCACTATTGATAATACCCTATAACTTTTTATCTATCAACTTTTTTTCTTTTAAAAATAAAAATTAATACCCTATAATAAATTGATATAATATAGTATAAATCTAAAAAAACACAAATTTCTTACTTTCTTTTTTTTTGGTTACAAAAAATTCTTACGTTTAATACACAAACAACTCATTCGAGTAGCTCAACTTGCCAGTTTCCTTGCAATCCTCTGGGAGCTAGAGGGAAATGGCTCCACTTCGACGGAGGATTAATCTCATTCATCCTTCTGTGACATTGGTTCAATGTATCCTTTATTTTAATGAGGAACTAACTTTCGGAAAGATTGTATTCCGAGAACAAAGTGACCGGAGAAGGAATGTGAACCAATAATGCAACCATAGATAAAATTAAAATTACATTTTTTAGTATATGTTTATTACTATTGTAGTAGGATTTTCAAAAGTATCATTATAAAATAATATACGATGCATTTTATAAGACATATTTTTTTTACATATATTATTTCTCACGAGACTTATAAGTCTGATGGTGATATTATTAAAATATAAAATATCCGAATAATATTTCTTTTCAAATTTACATAAAATTTATTGAATTTAAGAGTGACATATAACTTCAAAGATAGACAAAGATTTTTAATGAATTATCATCATTTTGATATTGTTATTTTATATTATTGGGTGCATTATATAAGTGTCAATATAGTTTGGTAAAAACTCAACGCTAATTAAGGTCGGGACAAATGATTAAGGAGAATAAGAATTTGATAAAAGTTTATTAATTATCGTATATAATAACTCTTGGTTATATTTTTTTTAAAATCTATTAAAACTTACATGCATGTTTTGTTTTACTTTTGAGAATTACAAATCACAATTTCATTCATGATTCATAAATAAAAATGGTCAGTGGCAACATTCACTTGAGCAAAACTTCTGTGACCTCTGGAAGAATCATTTCCATAATGGATTTTGGGCAGTGTTTGGTAGAATTTTTTTTGTTAGATTTCCTGGAAAGTGAAGGTAATTATCCTATTTATTCATTGGAGAGGTTATATTTATTTTTTATTTTTTTTACTATCTGTTATTATCAAATCTTAATCGTTGATTTCCGTCAATCTAACCGTTATAATTTATTGAAAATTAATAATTAATTAACAAGTATCACCCAATAAATTACTACCAGATAGAATTAAGAGTAGTAAGAATTCCCTTCTGAAACCTCAAATCAAAATTCTGATTCCATAAACCCAGTCACTGACACTCGCTGCTACCCGTACTCGCACCAAACACACATGTCTGCCTTCTCCAAACAAACATACAATATTATAAAGTCTGTGAAAACTCATGTCATTTTGAGGTTTATTCTGAGCTAATGATTGAAGAAATAATGTTAATATAATAATAGATAATCACACAAAGGAGGATAATAAAACAAAAGAATTTATTGTACGTTTGGAAAAAGAAAAGAATTTAAAACTTTCTCCCTAATCATTTTTTGATGTGGAATTAAGTAAGTTCGATTATCCAACGATGTTAAAAAAGAAAAAGAAGTTAAAACTTTTATTAGAGCAGGCATAACCAGTTAGGTAAGTTTGTGTTTGGCTTTGTGCACTTGTATGCAGTTAAACTCTTTTATTATGTAAGGACAAAATAACGTAGTAGAAATTTATCCATCTTATCCCTGCTCCCCACTCCAATAATTGCAACTTCATGTACTCCTCCTCTTGCTCAAAAGAATCTTTTTTCGTAAGCGTTGGAATTACATTAAGCAAAACATTTCAAGCCATAATACAACCCTTTTTCAGTGAATTAAGCAGAGTAAGCATACCTGAGAAGTGAGATCAGATATTGCAATGCTCGATACAATGAGACTGACTAGCTGAAGTGCTCCAAGCAGAGTAAGCAAACCTGAGATTAGCTGAAGTTCCGCTATAATTTCAACACAACTATCTGTTATACGAAGGTAAGACTTCCTGACAAATAGATTTTAATTGTAAATGGAAATGCTAAAACTTGTATCTATCTGAGTAGCTGCTACTGTTAGTTACTTATGGAGCGATTAATTCATATAGCTTTATATCAAGATATACTTCAAATTAAATTAGAAGTTTTCTTTAAAATAGTTCTCCCATTAGAAATTCAAACATTTTTATTTATATCTCAGCTGGTTTACAGACATTATATGATTCAAATCATTTTGTGTAGCCATTCGTTGTTTTCTGGGTGCTTTGTTTTCATATATGATTGGCTGGGTTCCCCGTTTTGAACAAAGATGGAGCATTCTTCTTGTTATTTATTGTTATTTTGATTTTAAGGAGTATTCAGTTCGCACTTTGCCCTAATTCCTAGATTTTTTTTATTTTTTCAAAAGCAGGGTAAGCATGGCTGGAATACCTTGAGATCGGATACTTGCTATCACTCATTGAAAGCAGACTAACTGGAGTGCTGTTATAATTTCAACAAGATTGATTCTGTTATACTAAGGTAAGACTTCCCAGCAAGCAGAATTTATTTGGAAATGGAAATGCTAAAAATTGTATCTGGGTGCTAATGTTAGTTACTTATGGAGCGACTAATTCATATATGTTTATTCAAGATGTGCTTTAAATTAAATCAATAGTGATTACATCAAATAACTTCTCCCATTAAAAATTCGAACAATTTTCTTTATGTTTCACCCGAGTTTACAAACATTATTTAAATCAAATCATTTGTATAGTCATTCGTTGCTTGTTGGTGCTTTGTTTGCATATATAATGGGTTGTGTTCCACATTTTGCACAGAGACCAGGCATTACTCTCCTATTTATTGTTATTTTGATTTTAAGGAATATTCAGTTCACACTTTGTCCTAATTCCTAGATTTATTTTAAGCAGGGTACGCATGGCTGCTGAGATCAAGTTCTTGTTATCATTCGTTGTAGACAGACTGGTTGAAGTCTTGGTTGAAGAATTGGGACTGTTTAGCGGGGCAGTCAGCCAAATTGAATGGATAGAAAAGAATTTGAGATTAATGCTGGATTTCTTAAAACGCTCAGGCGAAGAAGAAAGGTTCAATGAGGAAGAGGAGCTAAGAAGAATTGCAGTTGATGCACAACATGCCATAGAGACCTTCCTCATCAAATCAGTCAAAATGAGGAGGAAAGCGTTTCTGCATCTGTTTGACAAATACACTGTTCGCAAAGAGCTGAAGCATGTCATCAATAACATCAATGAGATCTCTCAAGGAATGAATTATGACAGAGAAACATAAAATTGGTTCAACTTCAAACCCCAGATGAATCATCATCCTTGCTTCAAATATTGCTTCCAAGGATGCAACCACCTTTCTTTCTCAAGGAATCCACTATCATTGGAATTGATCATGTACAGATTTCGACGGCTTAGTTACTCTCGAATGAGGAACATCGCCGTGTTGTTTCAATTGTGGGAAATAAAGGTATGGGTAAGACAACACTGGCTAAGTTTATTTTCGACAATAATGTTGTTAAAAATCATTTTCCTTATCGAATATGGGTGTCATTGCCTCAAAATCTTCACGAGAAATTCTTCCGAGAAGATATTTGCAACGAAGCCAATAATCAATTTACGGTTAGTTCATTAGATATGCTTGGATCATTGGCGAGTAGAAAGTATCTTATAGTTGTTGATAGCATTGAAACTGTAGAAGTCTTAGAGATCTTGATAAATGCTATACCCGGTAGATCAACAGGTTCCAGACTTCTTTTTACCAGTTATAATGCGGATGTAGATTTGCATGCCGCCGCAAGATCCTCTGTCCTCTCATTACTTCATTAAATGATGAAAAAAGTTGGGTACTGTTTAGGAGAAATTTGAAAGTGGACATTCCACCATAATTAATGAAGCTTGGAAAGGAAATTATGAAAAAATGTGAGGGCATACCGTCAGAATTAATGAGAATGTGTGATTAGCTTTCACACAAATATATAACAAAGGAGGATTGGTCAAGTGTGCTAGAAGAGCTCAATCAAGATCAAAAGCTCTGGTCTGAAACATACATCACATTCAATGTGAAATTACCTTTACATTTGAGGAGATGTGTACATTATCTCGTGTTATTCCCTGCTGAGTTCGGGATTCGTGTAAGAAGATTGATTGTTTTGTGGATTGTAGAGGGTCTGGTGAATGATAAGAAAGAGCAACCAGAATAAGTTGCAGAAAGTTACTTGACACAATTGATAGAACTGAACATGGTTCAAGTAGCTAAGAGAAATCCAAATGGGGTCATCCTGAAGTGAGACTAAAATCAAGAGATCTTAAAGTCTTTGGAAAATCACGTAAATCTCACCAAAGGATAGAAGATCTTTCAAGATTTGCATGGGGTCATCCTGTAGCTTCGAATGATATAGGGTAAGTTCAATTAGGCTTGGAGAAAATTGGGACAAAATAGAGGAACTTCTCAAGCTTCCCAGTAAGTAAAGGTTAGTGAGATTCGTGTGATTTTCCAAAGACTTCAAGTGTAAATTATAAGGTTGACCTTTTTTATCTCTTGATTTTAGTCTTAGTGATTGAAGGCATTCTAGTTTCAAAATCCAGCCAGCTACTGTATCAAGTTGTGATATCATTACCCCTTGTTGTGATGATATCGATTGGTGCTCTAATCCCAAATTTTTGATATTGACCAATTTGTCCAAGCCACCCTTCACTGGAGTCTCCTCATCCACAAAAAGTCCCCACAGTGTTTGGAGGTAAGATAAAGAATCAACTTTTGCTTGACGTGGAAATTTGCTACGCTTAGTCTCACTCAACTCAAGTACAAGCGTTGCAGTTGCATCTTCCAGATGGAGCTAGTTGTAGTATTGCGGATGTAGATTTAGATGTCGCCGCAAGATCCTCTGTCCTCTCATTATATTTATTAAATGTTGAAGAAAGCTGAATACTATTTAGAAGGAATTTGAAAGTGGACATCCCACCAGAATTAATAAAGCTTGGAAAGGAAATTGTGACAAAATGCGGGGCATACCATCAGAATTAATAAGAATGAGTGATTTGCTTTCACACAAAGATATCACAAAGGAGGAGTGGTTAAGTGTGCTAGAAGAGCTCAATCAAGATCCAAAACTCTAGTCTGAAACATACATCACATTCAATGTGAAATTACCTTTACATTTGAGGAGATGTGTACATTATCTCGTGTTATTCCCTGCTGAGTTCGGGATTCGTGTAAGAAGATTGATTGTTTTGTGGATTGCAGAGGGTCTGGTGGATGATAAGAAAGAGCACCCAGAACAAGTTGTACTTGAGTGAGACTAGCTCCATCTGGAAGATGCAACTGCAACACTTGTACTTGAGTTGAGTGAGACTAAGCGTAGCAAATTTCCACGTCAAGCAAAAGTTGATTCTTTATCTGACCTCCAAACACTGTGGGGACTTTTTATGGATGAGGAGACTCCGGTGAAGGGTGGCTTGGACAAATTGGTCAATATCAGAAATTTGGGATTAGTGCACCAATCAATGTCATCACAGCAAGGGGTAATGATATCACAACTTGATGCAGTAGCTGGCTGGATTTTGAAACTAGAATACCTTCAATCACTAAGACTAAAATCAAGAGATAAAAAAGGTCAACCTTATAATTTACACTTGAAGTCTTTGGAAAATCACACGAATCTCACTAACATTTACTTACTGGGAAGCTTGAGCAGTTCCTCTATTTTGTCCCAAATCTCACAAACCTTTACTTACTGGGAAGCTTGAGCAGTTCCTCTATTTTGTCCCAATTTCCTCCAAGCCTTATTGAACTTACACTATATCATTCGAAGCTACAGAATGACCCCATGCAAATCTTGAAAGATCTTCTATCATTCGATGAGATTTACGTGATTTTTCAAAAACTTCAAGATCTCTTATTTTAGTCTCACTTCAGGATGACCTCATTTGGTTTTCTCTTAGCTACTTGAACCATGTTCAGTCCTATCAATTGTGTCAAGTAACTTTCTGCAAATTATTCTGGGTGCTCTTTCTTATCATCTACCAGACCCTCTGCAATCCACAAAATAATCAATTTTTTTACACGAATCCTGAACTCAGCAGGGAATAACACGAGATAATGTACACATCTCCTCAAATGTAAAGGTAATTTCACATTGAATGTGATGTATGTTTCAGACCAGAGTTTTGGATCTTGATTGAGCTCTTCTAGCACACTTGACCACTCCTCCTTTATTATATCTTTGTGTGAAAGCTAATCACTCATTCTTATTAATTCTGACAGTATGCCCTTACATTTTGTCATAATTTCCTTCCCAAGCTTCATTAATTCTGGTGGAATGTCCACTTTAAAATTCCTCCTAAATAGTACTCAACTTTCTTCATCGTTTAATAAATGTAATGACAGGACAGAGGATCTTGCGGCGGCATGCAAATCTACATCTGCATTACAACAGGTAAAAAGAAGTCTGGAACCTGTTGATCTACTAGGTATAGCATTTATCAAGATCTCCAAGACTTCGACAGTTTCAATGCTATCAACAACTATAAGATACTTTCTACTCGCTAATGATCCGAGTGTATCTAATGAACCATCCGTAAATTTCTTATTGGCTTCTTTGCAAATTTCTTCTCGGAAGAATTTCTCATCAAGATTTTGAGGCAGTGACACCCATATTTGATAAGGAAAATGATCTTTAACAACATTATTGTTGAAAATCAACTTAGCCAATGTTGTCTTACCCATACCTTTATTTCCCACAATTGAAACAACACGGCGATGTTCCTCATTCGAGAGTAACTGAGCCGTCGAAACTTGTACATGATCAATTCCAATAATAGTGGATTCCTTGAGAAAGAAAGGTGGTTGCACCCTTGGAAGCAGTATTTGAAGCAAGGATGATGATTCATCTGGGGTTTAAAGTTGAACCAATTTTATGTTTCTCTGTCATAATTCATTCTTTAAGAGATCTCTTTGATGTTATTGATGACATGCTCCAACTCTTTGCGAATAGTGTATTTGTCAAATAGATGCAGAAATGCTTTCCTCCACCTTTTGACTGATTTGATGAGGAAGGTCTTTATGGCATGTTGTGCATCAACTGCAATTCTTCTTAGCTCCTCTTTCTCATTGAACCTTTCTTCTTCGCATGATCGTTTTAAGAAATCCAGCATTAATCTCAAATTCTTTTATATCCATTCAATTTGGTTGACTGCCCCGCTAAACAGTCTCAATTCTTCAACCAAGACTTCAGCTGGTCTGTCTGAAACGAATGATAACAAGAACTTGATCTTAGCAGTCATGCTTACCTTGCTTAAAATAAATCTAGGAATTAGGACAAAGTGTGAACTGGGTATTCCTTAAAATCAAAATAACAATAAATAGGAGAGGAATGCTTGGTCTTTGTGCAAAATGTGGAACACAACCCATTATATATGCAAACAAAGCACCCAGCAAGCAACGGATGGCTATACAAATGATTTGATTTAAATAATGTTTGTAAACTGATGTGAAACATATAGAAAATTGTTCCAATTTTTAAAGGGGGAAGTTATTTGATGTAATTACTATTGATTTAATTTAATGCACATCTTGATATAAACATATATGAATTAGTCGCTCCATAAGTAACTAACACCAGCACTCAGATACAAGTTTCAGCATTTCCATTTCCAAATAAAATCTGCTTGCTGGAAGTCTTACCTTAGTATAACAAGATCTTGTTGAAATTATAACAACACTTCATCTAGTCTGCTTTCAATGAGTGATAGCATTTATCTGATCTCAATGTATTCAATCCATGCTTACCCTACTTTTAAAAAAAAATCTAGGAATTAGTGCAATCTGTGAACAGAATACTCCTTAAAATCAAAATAACAATAAATAAGAAGATGAATGCTCGATTTTTGTTCAATATGGGGAACCCAACCAATCTTATGTGGAAACAAAGCACCCAGAAAACAACGAATGACTACACAAAATGATCTGAATCATATAATGTCTGTAAACCAGCTTTTACAGCTGAGACATAAAGAAAAATATTTGAATTTTTAATAGGAGAAATATTTTAAAGAAAACTTCTAATTTAATTTGAAGTATATCTTGATATAAAGCTATATAAATTAATGGCTCCATAAGTAACAAACAGTAGCAGCTACTCAGATAGATACAAGTTTTAGCATTTCCATTTACAATTAAAATATGTTTGTCAGGAAGTCTTACCTTCGTATAACAGAGAGTTGTGTTGAAATTATAGCAACACTTCAGCTAGTCTTAGGTTTGCTTACTCTGCTTGGATCATTTTAGCTAGTCAGTCTCCTTGTATCGAGTGATTGCAAATATCGGATCTCACTTCTCAGGTATGCTTACTCTGCTTAATTCGCTGAAGAAGGGTTATACTATGGCTTGAAATGTTTTGCTTAATGTAATTCCAACGCTTACGAAAAAGATTCTTTTAAGCAAGAGGAGGAGTACATGCAGTTGCAGTTATCGGATTGGGGAGCAGGGATACGATGGATAAAATTATACTGCGTTATTTTGTCCTTACATAATAAAAGAGTATAACTGCATACAAGCGCACAAAGCGAGACACGAACTTACCTCGCTGATTATGCCCACTCTAATAAAAGTTTTAATTTTTTTCTTTTTTAACATCGTTGGATAATCGAACTTAATTAATTCAACACCAAAAAATGATTAAATAATTTATTGGGAGAAAGTTTTAAATTCTTTTCTTTTTCCAAACGTATAATAGATTCTTTTGTTTTATTATTCTCCTTTGTGTGATCATCTATTATTATATAAACATTATTTCTTCAATCAATCGCTCAGAATAAACCTCAAAATGACATGAGTTTTTATAGACTTTATAATATTGTACGTTTGTTTGGAGAAAGGCAGACAAGTGTGTTTGGTGCGAGTACAGGTAATAGCAAGTGTCAGTGTTTGGGTTTAAATTATGAAGTTATACTTACTACTGGTTATAGTTTGAGGTTTGATGAGGGAAGTCTATCCGGTTAGTAGTACGAAAATGTGGCAGTAAGTATAACTTCCTCTTTATTCATATTTGCTATAAGATTTCTGGAAAAAAAGTTTCACGAATGTAAATTTCCTAAATATTTTTTTTTGTAAATAATTTCCTGAAATTTGATTTTATGATTAAAATGTAAACAGAAATATCATTCAATACCACCTTGATTATCATGACATTGAAAATTTTCACACCAAAAATTTGACAAAATTAACCCTCCCTATACTGTGATTGAGCTTTCCCAACGCTTTTGCTTCACAAGGAAATTGTTCCTCAGAATCATTCATGCCTAGGCTTTTTGATCATAGTAGTTTAATTTTTAAAAGACTTGACAGATTAAGTTCTTGGTCAAACTAATCACCAATCTAATGGAGAGCGACGCGGATGAGGAGTGGACGCATTTAAAAACGCACACTACCAGTGCGTGTTATTCGATTTTCAAAACCAATCGACCACGTTCATATTTGAACAAAACAACAAATCTAATAGGCTCGCACCTGCACCAAACGTTGTCAGGAAAATGGTGCTGCGAGGAGCGTGGCAATGATAAGAGATGAGGCGTGTCAGAATATAGTTCATCTCAAAAATTTCTCAAATCTCAGTGTCTCAAACCAATTTCCATATCCTTCTACAAGCAGCTTCTTATGATATTAATTATCATGGGCACTCATTCTTCAGTTCTCTTAGTTTTACACTTTAATATGTACCTGACTTCTATCCTTCCTTTTCATTCATTTACTAGTACTCTGTGTGTGTCTCTTGCTTCCCAAAATCCTCTCTGCAGTAACACTTCCTTCTCTTTCTCCTTCATGCCTTTTCTTGATAAAAAAGTCTTTTTGGTGTCAAGCTAATGGCTTCTAAGCTTGAGGTTCCATGTGAGCTTGAAAGGGTGGTGAGAAACACAACATGTTTATGTTCTTACCCTTTGTCTTTGGCTTCTCAAATGCTTTTCAAAGGGTGGTGATAATGAAGACCCAAATATGAAATGCATGTTGATGTGGGCAAGAAGGTAGTTGAAGAAGAGGGAGAGAGGAGAAAGAGGATTAGAAGAGAAGTTTAGGCTAGTTTCTATTACGCTAATCAAGCTCCTTCTGCTGATTATAGTGATTATTCATAGAGTAAGAGGTGGTGATGCTAAGGGGGAAAGTTGAGAAAATTGTGCAAGAATACATTTTAAGTGTGGAAATGAACAGTTCTAGATGCAACAAGTGCAGAACCGCGTCCCTGACATTGTGTTTCTGCATAACTAAACACAGTGATCAACTATGCGCGTTCAGGTAGCCTGACCATGTTTGGTGCAGGTGCATGTTTGTGAGATTCGATTTGTTGGTCAAATTTGAACATGATAGTTGCAGATGCATGTTCGATTGGTTTTGAGAAACAAATAACACGCGTTGGTAGTGTGCTTTTTTAAACGCATCTACTTCTCATCTGCGTCGCTCTGCATTAGTTTGGTGATTAGTTTGACCAGGAGTTTAATCTGATCAAACCTTTTAAAAATTGAACTACTATGGTCAAAAAGCATCCATGCCTATGCCTAAGAAGTTCTTCGTTCAATGTACGCATAATACTCACTCTTACAACGATTTGAAATTAGATCAACATAGATTAATTAAATAACAAATACAAAATGTAACTTGACTCTTGACTGATTTTGAGAGTGGAACAACATTGGGGAAGAAGGGTTTGATGAATCTTTTTTTGTCTGGTGTAATCACCCCAAAAATTTATCATCGTATCCTTTGTTCCTCTTAACGCTCCTTTTTGAATATTGTCATCTTCTTCCACCGTTTTCATCCCAGGTTCACCAGCCCTAGACATTGTCATTCCTTTTTTTTTCTCTCTCTGTTTTTAGATTGACTGCAATATTCTTGATATTTTTTTATTTTTATTTTTGGAAATTGTTCCAAGGGTATCCCTAGCCGAAAGTCAAGACTAATTCCCTCGAAACGGAGAGATCACGCAATCGTAGGTACAACTTCTCTTAACAAAGTCTTTTTTATACACACAACCATAAATCGAATCACTGTCAATATGCTTGTGCTTAAAGAAATAAACTATCTACCAACTGTCTCGGATTTTATTGATTTGTTAAAATATTTAAGATAAATCACCGTAGTAACACCGTTTCTACTAACGGCAATTGGTGAGAATCTTTTGGATGATGGTGTGAGCACCATCAAACACTCATTTTGGAAGAGACAAAGCTAATGTTATTTTTGTAAAATTACCTCAATTCCAAGTAATATTCAATAATCAATCAAATATAAAATCAGAAAATTTGAGCCAATATTCTTGATAATATTTTAACTTATCAAACAACTTTTTGATCATATTCCCAAAAATAAAAATAAAAAAATTCACTTCCCCGGCATAAATTTTTGCACATTCTTGGTACTGGCCTATAAAACAAATAATCCTGTTAATTGTGATTTAAAGCGTAAATTTTTTTTTCCTGTGCTAAATCGCCCCCTGGTTAATTTACTTGGTTGTAATGTGGCAGCGTACTTTTTACGAATAGAGATGCGGGAAAGGCAATGATCAGTTTGGGCCGCGTGGTTTAACGAATCAACGGTCAGATTCATGGATAGATGCTGGTGCGTGCACTTCAGTCTCGATAAAAAGCATTTTAACACTGGGAGAAATGGCCTGAATCATGAATCCCCATAATCAAAGTATCCGAAACTTCTACCCAAAAAAATGTCCAAAACTTTTTCCGTGACTTCCCAAGATAATATAGATTCACTTCCACAGATAGGGAACCCAATTCGGGTGCAATTGTAAAAGGTACAAACCAGCAACCGATAAATTGATACCCGGGCCAATTCCTCTCAATTTTCCTCATCAATTAATTTTTTTATAGAAAAAGAAGTTAGGACATCGTAATCCAAAATTCCTAATATAATAATTGTTTAATTGACCTGAACCGTCCAAATACTGTTAACGGAATTTATCATAATTATAAAAGGAGGGAGACTAATGAGGTTGATGCCAACAATTAGTGCGCAAGTAAAGATAGCGCGCAATGATTCGTCATCGATGCACATTATTCTTGAGTAAATTCTAAATATGGAGACAAAGGACAGAGACAAATATAATCGTTCAATTAAGTTTTGAGGAAATTGAACGGACTTAATAATTTGCTGATAAATAAAAAATGAGGAGGTATAATTTTAACCTAAACCCGTAGAATGTTAATATTTTGGGTTGGTTGTAGTCAGCATTGAAGTCGTGAAACGCCAGTTATAATTTAAAAAATACGCGCTTGTCAATAGGCATGCCTGTGACTCTAGGTGAAATACTTAACAGTATGGCCTACCCCTGTGTGGTACCCGATTTCAACACGTTTAAGAGGACTAAACTACGGTGCTTTTTTCTTTTGTGTTTGTGTTTTTTTAGCAAGATTTTATCTTGGTAATGGTAAGATAAACATACGACAAAAACTAAGTTTTTTTTATGCATGTAAAGTAAAATTGAAAAAATTTAATCAGTTTACTTTTTTTAAAATGATTTAACAAATACATATTCAAGTCATGTATCATCCCATGTGTAATTTATGCAAATATGTCACGCTTTGCATGACACGCATTTTGACAATATGCGTTGAAGTTGCACAATCTCTTTATACATAGGGTAATGCATGAATAAGGTACCCATTTTTTTCCGTTAGATTGATAAATAATTTGACAGAAGTATTAAATTAGTGAATAATTATAAATTTTGACTGAAATGGGTTAAAAAACTAAAAACTAAAACAATATTAGTGCGAAAAAGGTAAAAAAGAAAAGGTAGTAAGTAACATGGTTAGGCATGGAAAGTGAGGAAGAGACATGTAATAAGGATTGCAAGAATCAAGACACGTGGAGTTATTTAATTGGTGTTCCAAAAATGGGCGGGTGGAGCTGATCCCTTTGTATATTACAAGGAGGCTTTTATATGTGGCAAGGCAAATTCCACAGCATTCATACACACCAAAGCTGAGAGAAGAGAAAAGAAGAGAGTGAGGGACCCGTTTTCGTAATTTCAGGTAATTAAAACCCTGAACATTCGCACAACACAAGGAAGCATTAAAGCCATATATCCCGCACCCAGATCCCTTGCTTAGTTTTGCTTTTTGCTGCTGATGATGTTTGTTTCTGTTACACTTTACAGAACAGAGTAATTAAACAGAGTAGACAACACAACACTCTCTTAGATTCGTTTTTTCTATGGCGGTGTCTGATGCAGTGGTGAGCAACATGACCACAGTCTTTGTGGCAGTGATCGCGTGTATTAAGGTCTATGGGTTTGTCTCTGGGCGAAGCTTTAGCGGCGGGTTCGTTGTGATCGTGTCGACCACCGTGGTTGGTCTGATCCTGGTGGCAACGCTGACGTGGGACCTCTCACGTAAAGCCACGTATGCCTTCACACGTCACCATCATAATCACACACATGAGATGTGCAAAGGAGGCATCTGTTGGCACGGCGTGGCCGTTCGATCGCCAGCTTCTCAGGTCCGTTTCAGACTTCCTCAGCAGATTCCCTACGGTGCTTTGTGACAGGTTCTTTATAATAAAATAATTATATTATTAATTGGTAAAGATAGAAACAGTGAGAGAGAGAGAGAATAAATAAAAAAAATGAAAAAGACGGTTATAATTGATTTTCTTCCCCCACTTGTAAGTTATACAAAATTTTCTCTAGGGTTGTTTTTGTATTTGAGTATAATAAGCTGCCTAAACCTTTGCCCAATATCAAAAGGGCACGAGACGCGTGTTTGGGGTTCTGGTTGAGAATGATATGTGTGTATACTCATACCTTGTAATATAATATGCTTATCGGATATGGGATTTTTATGTGAATAAATAATAATATATTCCTTTTGAGAGAAAAATGCGTGCATTGGTTTCTGTTTGATCTTCAAAATACTAGGCTTTGGCTTTGCTAAGTTATATACAGAAAATTAATTTTAATAAGGATAAATGAGGAGGAGGTGCCATCTGCGTCACTAAGACGGAGAAGATTACTTATAGGTAGAGGGGTTAGTCATGGTGGTGGAGGAGGTGGACATAACAAATGTTTCATTTGATTAGAAGTGTATATAATTTAATAGTTAAATTACCTGTAAAAAAATTAAGTAAAGGATTTAATGAATATTGACAATATAATATTGAAAATGTTCATGACTTTTTTCTTTTTCTTCTTCATAAACAAATATCATTATACTTCAAATCCTATAAATTGAAGTGTTCATTTTTAGTATAGACAAAGGTTAATATATATTGATAAAATTATATGAATGTACAAGTTGTTAACTTTCGAGATTCTTAAACATGTCATTGCCCTTTGCATATTTAACATAAATTTTATATGACAATTTACATATGTATCATCACGGCAAAGTTTGAAAGTCATAGTTTTATTATTATTTATACTACTTAATTTATCGTTGACCTTTTTTTTATTTGACGGTTATAGTATACAAAGGAAGGGTTGTTTCAACTTTCAACATTTGAAAAATGCAATTGAATATTCTTGAACAAATTGAATGAATTGCGTTGGGATGAAAACATTCAATTCATACATTATTATATTACTATATATAGAGAGAGAAAGAAAGACAATGAATGGAATGATCAACTTACAATAACGGTTGATTTTATTTATATTTAATTATCCTAATTTATTAAGCATGTGAGGTGTTAGACTTAGATGTAATAGAGATCAATTATTAAGATTGAATGCAAAATTTATTAATTTTATAACGATTTATTTATATATGATATTAATTATATAATGTTATGGTGTTATAAATATTAATAATTTTTATAAATATTCATTTGTCTATAATGTATTTTTCGATACTATTTAAATTAAGATTCCAAATGAAATTTTAAAATTTATAATTACTTACAAAATATTTGTATTTTTGAATTAAAGTATGATAGATTTATTAATCATCAAAATGATTAATTTTTTTAGATAATTTAATTTCAAATTATATGCTTATATTTCTATTGCCCATAATTTTAATGCTATAGTAATATGATAATTACTGATTTATTTTATGAGTAAATTAAATTTCTTCATTATAAAAAAGTTAAGTTTCACACAAAGGTTGTTTGTCTTTATAATAAATGAGTATGAATGTCAGTAGTGTAAATATACTATTAGTTTTATTTATTTATTTTTTGATACACTATTAGTTATATTTATATCTCCAAAAGTAATAAATATTACTAGTTGGTGTAGTTATTATTTGCCAAAATAATGTAAATACTTCCGCTTGATTTTTAAAATTCTAAGCTTTGGCTATGCTGGGTTATAGACATTGGAGCGCTTTTACTGTGGACCGGGCCAGTGTAGTCCATTCAAAAAATAGAAAATCAAAGAGAGTAGGAGAGAAAATATCAGAGAAATGAGAGATATAAGAGTAATTTTATTTATCAAAAAAGGAAAAGGACACAATTTTTTTTTATACTCGGCAGTATATTAAAAAAACCCTAGACATTGAAAATGTTAATAACAATAAATGAGGAGAGGTGCCATACGCGTCACTGGATGGAGGAGAATAGCCTAGGCGGGACTATAGGTAGGGGTTGGTAATGGTCGAAGAACACTGATTTAACGGTTAACGCAGCTTTGCTTTGTCTTGAAGCATTGGATCCTGTGGGGTGCACGCATATATATATATATATATATATATATATATATATATATATATATATATATATATATATATATATAGGGTAAGGATCATTTTACACCAGTGTAAGTTACACTCTCAATCTTGTCCATTGATCTCACTTATATCTAAGCGCCTAATTTTTTAGTAATGTGAGCCATTGGATACAAGTGGATCAATGGTCAAGATTGAGTGTGAGACTTCTAACTCTCACACTCAATCTTGACCATTGATCCACTTGTATCCAATGACTCACATTACTAAAAAATTAGAGCCCTTAGATATAAATGGGATCAACGAACCAGATTGAGAGTGTAACTTACACTGCTGTAAAATGATCATTACCCTATATATATATATATATATATATATATATATATATATATATATATATATATATATATATATATATATATATATTTGGGTATATATTTACTCTTCAGCAGCGCATGCTTGTTAGGAATTGAATTGGACCGTAGTTGGGAGGGTGGAGGAGCATGCCGGCTGCTTCCGTATATTTTTGTCGTACACTCAGACCCAATTGCTCGGATTCTTTCATACATCAATAAATAGTTTAAGAATAAAATGTGTCATATCAGTTGTGTCATCTTGAGAGAGAGAAAGAGATAGATAAAAAGGGAAAGAAAATTGACAAAAAAATAAAGGTGTGAATCACATCTCCTTGTGAGAGTGAAAGAATATAAATTATGTCATTTAAAAGGATAAATATTTATTCCTTAATTTAACACACGTAGGTGAGAATATGTAATCACTCCTTTTTAATATTATATTTGGGGAAGATTTAAAATCTTAATTCTAGACTCATTCTCAGTAAAACTACCTTAAGTGTGAAGTCGTGGAGGATACCTATAATTTATAAAATAAAATAAAATAAATCATTTAAGTAGATCATGTTTCTACAAAATTCACTAGTAAATTGAATGTTTGTATGAAGTAAATCATTAGAAGCATTAAATACCTGATATTATTTTTTATACTTGGCAAATTTCTGAGGACAAACATTGAAACAATAGAAAGTTATTCTTTACGATTAGGGTAAAGTATGTGTCATTTTAAAGAATGTAAAGTTATGTTATTTTAAGAGAGAAAAAAAGATAGATAAATAAAGAGAAAGAGTTGATAAAAAAATAAAGGTGTGAGTCCCATATTTTGTGAGAGTGAAAGAAAATAAATTGTGTCATTTAAAATGATAAATACTTTTTCCCTTATAATTAATACGTAAAGGTAACACGTATACAATTAAGTCGGCAAGCTTGTGCACTGGCATTTGCCTACTTGTCAAATTTCTGATCAGTTGACTTACTTGTACGGAGAGCATAAAAATGTATCGTTCCTTGTACGAAATAATAATTACACATTAAAGAGAGTATAATACTCTGAAAAGAATTTAAATTCTTCAAAGGCCGAGGGCGCACTCACAAAATAGAAATAGGAACAGTTTTTGATTTCTGGAAAGAATTTAAATTCTTTAAAGGCTTTTACTCTGTTTGATTCCTGTTTTAAAAAATAATTTTTTAAAACAAAAAAAATAAAAAATTCATTTGGTAAGACGTAAAAAATATTTTGAAAATTATAACTATTTTTTACTTTTTAAAATCAAATTTAGAGAACATATGTCTGAGTTATTTTTGTTTTCTGTCTTGGTTTTTAACTTTCAAAAAAAAAAGTTGAAAACAATTATTTTCATAACTATTGTACAAAACAGTTTTAAAAATAACAAAACCAGAACACAATCAAACAGACCCTTTTTCTATCTTTGTTTTCCAAACGTAGAAATTTTTCATCTAATATTTTTGAAGGGATATGATATTGTAACAATTAAGTATAGTTCTTATCAATGTTACTACCAATTAATTTTATCGTTAGATTGGTTATTTTGATCTGATGATTCAGATTTGATACTTATATTATATAATCCCTTTCTCTCTCTTTCTTTCTTTCTCTCACTATACTCTCTACATATAGCCACCGCCGCCACCACTGCCCCCTCTCACTTTCTACCGCCTCGTCGCCGCCTTTAATCCCTCTTAGAGTATATAATTAGAAAATGGGCGACAAGAATTTTTTTTACAGTCAAATATCGATGCCAATTTTTAGATGTGCGCTGTATTTAACTTAATGAAATCAGATTCTACAACTTTTGTCTTTGTTTTAGCTTATTTTACTGAATTTTAATATAAAAATCACGAATTCTTAAATAAATTAGGGTTTATTTGATTTTACCAATGGAGGCTGAAGGCGATGTGCAACGATTAAGAAAACACATTACTCAAGTGATTAATAATTCTCCAAATTGCAGTGATTTTCTTCCTTTTGCTGCGGTGATTAATAATGCTGCATGACTCGAGTGATTAACTGCAACGACGAGGCAATAGAGTGAGAGGGGCAGCGGCGACGGCGATGGGCAGTGGCGCGGCGGCGGCTATGTGTAGAGAGTATAGTGAGAGAGAAGGGAAGAGAGAGGGGGAAAAAATGGCTATATAAGTATCAAATCTGAACCGACGGATCAAAATAACCAATCTAACGGTGAAATTGATTGGTAATAATATTGGTAGTAACTATACTTGGTTGTTACAATATCCTACCCTTTTTTTTTTAATAAATTTTCTCGTCATATTGCAAAAAAAATTACATTTGAAAAAAAAGGGAATACCCACCTTAGCACTAAAGTTTTTTTCAAAGCTTTGTGTGTCTACGACTATGAAGCACCGACACTCAAAAATCCCGGCGTCTCGTGTTCGACACTCACCGAAACTTCCCGACACTCCAATACTCGTTGCAAAGACTCAAACAAGGTTCAAAGATTACGTTGCATTGCATTTTGAGTTCCAACTATTAGATTCGTTATATATGATTACGATTTTATTGAGTTTAATATAAACATTTGGTATATATTATGTTCCTTTGCGTAATTAATGGATATTATAAGTTTGGTTTTTTTTTGGTTAATTTATTGAATACTAAATATAATATACATTACATAAATTAAAAATATTATATAATATCAAAACGTGTCCTAACGTGTCGAAATTTAATATTTTTTAGAATTAACGTGTCAGAATGTTGTGTCGTATCCCGTGTCCCGTGCCGGTGCAATATAGGTCTACGATTTTAAATTTTTATTTCATCTGCAGTACCTAATGTAGATGTTTATTGCATTGGACTAATTAAGCACCAGTTTCTTTCATAAATACTACTCGTTTAATTTTTCTTTTCTTTTAGATGATATATAATATTAGACAATTTTTTGTACAGATGAAAATAACAACTAATGCGCTGATTTTTTAAATGATATTAATATTAAATAGGAAACACCCAAAAAGATTTAATATAAAATTTGCTATACTTCCTATTTCTAGAAAATAAAAAACTTTAGTGCTGCTTGGATACTCCCATTTTTTAAATGTGAAATTTTTTGTTATGTAGCTGTTTTTTTTTTTTTGAAACATGGAAGAAAATTTTCCATATTGAAAAAAGAAGTACTCACTTGGATACTTCAGTAGCACTAATTTTTTTTTTTTCACTTTGTTGGAAAGTGGAAGCGCGGGACACTGGTATGGACTGAATATTGAATATGACAACGAAAATAAACTGATCACAAATCAATGATTAATTTGTCTCCATTAAAATTGGGAGATACAAACAACTGTTGAAAATTAAAATTAAAGGGTGGCGCTGAGAATGGCGCAAAATAAGGTGACACCCAAAACAATTATCATCGCCACCAAGGCTGAGAAAGCTGCAATATGCACTAAAATCTAGTTCTGACAGTTGGGCTGTAGATCTCAACCAAGTTATATAATGATTTAATTATGATAGTAATGCACAAGAATATGGAGGGTTGAATAAAGCTAATTTGCATCAAAAATGTCATTGTAGAGCAGCAGAAGCAGAAGCACAATTAAAAGCCTGGGTAGAGCAGCAAAATAAAAATACTCACACACCATAAATGCGGAGGATAATAACAAAATGCCTCTACAGAATTAGGAAGGATATGTAAGCAGAAATTTTGAACAGATGCTTTTTTCAGTAAATGACTCTTCATTTCTCTTTTTACAGGTTATTAACTTAATAGCAAAAACTGACTAAAATAAACAAAATAGTGGCAATATGCACTGAAGCACCACTGTGACAGTGAGAAACATGATACTATGCCTATAAATTTGTTTAACATATGAAAGAGAAATTAAAGCTAGACTATGCTTGTTCTTCCTTTCTAAGAAGCTACACGGAAGGAAAAACATTGGAAAAAGCGAAAAGAAAAAAAAAAGAACAAAAGAAAACTCAGTTTCCCCCCTTTGCCAATCAATCATATGAATCATATTACATCCGTATTCCCCCAGCTTTTATTGAGTTCGAGATCTTCTGTTACTAAAGGATGCCAGTGCACTGACCTACTCTTGAGGATCATTCATCAATGGGTACGCTGTATTTATGAACAGTTCAGAAGAGGTAAAATCACAAATTAGAAGCTCTAATTCCATGGAGGTCGCTGATGTTTGTAGCTAAAAGGGTAGGATTCCAAACCACCATCTGGCTCCTTTCTTTTCCCACCAATCCCAGAACTTGAGGGCTGTGGCATGGTTCTTACATGCTCCTCCATAGCCCTTCCCTGAACAGGAAAGAAAAATTGACTTGCTGCCAATGCGTCTCTATTCCCACCCTCAACCATGAAGCCAGAGTTTAGGTCTAAGTTAGGACGTGAAGGTGGTCCAAACCCATTTAAACCGGGTTGTGTACCAGTCACGCTCATTATGAAGGGTGGCTGAGAATAAGATGAAAGGACAGTTGATGAATATCCACCTACTTGAGGGACAACTGGAGCCCCTCTTGTGTCCACCATGTATGGAATTGTGCCACCCGACCCGTACATGGCTGATGGAAAAGGGGGTGCTGATGCTGATGCTGATGCTGATGCCAATCCATTATACCCAAAAACAGCTGGATGATTGTAGGATACTGTGGGGGATATCCCTAAAAAGCCACCTGTTCTTGACATTGTAAGATCTATTGCAGGTTCAATAGCCTTGCCATTTGGCAAGGAAAAAGTTTGAGTAACATATTCTCTTTTACCAACCTGTACCTTGGCACCCATAATAGAGATAACAGGAGCATCAGATGATTTAGAACGCCCAGATGCATTGATAGTATGAGAAGAGTTATCGGGCACCTGGTCAACTACATCAGTTTGAAAGCATGGCCTGTTATTCAAATCAATGTTTCTAACCAAAGGCTGCATTGATGATGATGACGATGCAGGTGATGGGCTCCAATAGCCATTTCTTCCAAGAAAGAGTTGCCCCTCCATCCTGTGATCTGAAGGTTGGGCATCACCATCATCACCAATGCTGTTCAAATCCAATTCAAGCCTGTTTGATCTTTTAGGACTGAGATCTACAGATGATTGCCCAAAAGGAAGGCCTGAAAATTCAGCAATTGGTTTTACCAATCCTTCTTCACCCTCAGCCACATTTAGATCTATATTAAGCCAATCCTGCTTCTGCTTGGAAGTATCAGAGTTCCCATCAACAGAAAGAATCTTTTCACTATCACAATTTTTACGAGGAGATGCACGTCGAAAGGCACTGGTGGCGGCCGATCCTTTCCACCCAAGTGTCCCCTCAAACTGCAAAGGGGCCCCAGGCAACCCAGGAGTTGGTGTAGGCCTTGAAGCAGAGACAACAGGTATTGGAGTAGACATTGTGTTTACAGAAAAGTCCATATCATCAGAGACATCCATATCATCAGAACCAACTTCATTGAGATCAAAGGCACAGAGTTGTTTCTCTGAATTACTTCCTGAATCTTGAGCTGCTTCAGTCACCTGAAAGGACTCTGGGCCAGATCTGCATTCCAGCTCAGACTCAATATTGTTTGAAATACTCGCTTGTCCCTCCTGAGAAAAGTGGCTTCGTCTGGAGAAGACCTCCTTGGGTGGGACACGAGTGAGCTCATCCTCTTTTCTTACAGAATCGGGGCTGCCTGGTCGCCTGATTCCACCTTCTGAGGTTTTCTCTGAAGAAGAACTACAGACATCTCTCTTAACTTCCTGAGCAACTTGTCGAGCAAGTTCTAAAGCATCCACAATGCCATCATCAAGTTCATTGTCAGAAACTTTCTTGTCAATTCTGTTAGGACTTCTAGAATAGTTTCCAGGTTTAATAGAATCAGAACCATTTGATGTATCGTTGCCATCATTATAAACATGTCCCTTGCCTTCCTTTACTGCTCTGACATATTCTATTCCAGATGCAGACATCCCCAACACCTCAGTCTTTCCCAAGTTGCTGCCACTGACTGATGAATCCTGCATAGCATTAGAACAGTCATCATTGTTAACAGTTCTGATATCATCCACCCCGCTCCTATCAGACGCAGGTGTCCTCATACTACCAGAAGCAATTATTTTATGACCAACACCATCCTCATTGTTTTCAAGATTACACTCTAAAGCTGGTTCTTTCACGGATTCCAGTACTTTTGCTTCACTAGCACCCATGGAAACAGGCTCAGGTTCTAGCTTAGTGGACACTGAACAGATCTCTGGTGGTCCAAATTTTTCTGGAGGGCCATTAACATTTTGCTCCTGCTTTTCCTTTTTGGCTGTGTCACTTAACTGCATCACATCTGGTTGTCCTTTGAAACTTCCTTGATTTGGAACAGGAAAGTTACAGGTTCCAAACGAAGTGGTCTCACCTGTAGGTAATCCTTCATGTTCAGAAGCAATTTCTTGAGCAGAAGATGATACACTAGCAAGATGGTTTGGTGATCTCTGGTTGATATCTTCACATTCCACGCTTATGGAAGACCGAAGGACATTGTCAGAACTCTGTATCAGTACGCCGGCAGACCTCTCTGGCAGTAAATTATCTGAGTGTCTCGAACGAGATTCCCCCCTTCCAACAAGTCCTGATGCATGATCATCAACATTGCCAGTTCCATTCAAATCAGATGGCTGGCCTTCCTCCCTGACAATCTTGTCACTTGCATGGTTGACTTTAGCAAGCTCCGCATCATGAGGTTCAGCATCACTGTTTCCACCTCCTTTCCAGCTGTCAAATAGTACTCTTGCTCTATCCTGAACCCTGGAGCTATGATGGTCAAGAAGATTATTTACGGTGATGTGAATTCCTGATGAAATTGACTTCTCACTGTCTAGATGCAGCTTTTCAACTGCCCGTAACATAGCAGTAATTGATTCTTCAATAAAGCTGTCGTTTGGGTCAACCCCGAAATTTTGAGCGTCATTTAACCATCTATTAATGAACCAAAGTCCATCTAATTGAATAAAAAGATCAAGACAATCTTTATTCTCTGTAGCAGCAATAGTGCCTGCAACAGCAGCCCATTGCCTTGTTGCATCACTAGCATTTTTAAACACACAGTCTTTCTCCTTCTGCATTACAGACACCAGCTCCTGCACCCGCGACGGGGCTGTGAGCCCATCTTTCATCTCAGCCAAGGTAAAAAAATCTTCAAGAGTCATATTGCTTTTGGAGAGCATCAAGGTCATCCCCTTTTGGCATGCCAGAACTTTCTCTACCATTAAGAATTTGAATAGGATTTCTGGAAAAATGTTCACGAACAAACTCTGCAAAAATGGTAAGAAAAAAAATGTTAATTTTGGGGATAATATTCTGATATTTACACACACATAAAGGTTACTTCAGGACTTACACATTCTTACCAAGAAACAGAGCACACACAAATCAAAACCCAATTTTACAGCAACAATCAGGTAAAATAGCATTGAAAAATAATAAATGCACCTAACTTTTCAGTCCTAAAGCCTTTTTTTGCAACTGGCCAACTACAGATAGCATGTCTGATAGATTTAGACCACCATAAAAAAAAATATAAAGACAGTTTTGCAGAACATAGGATGTATCATACTTAATGGTTTTATATAAGACCCTTAATTAAAGTCACCACTGGAATATCATAAAAATAAAAATCTATAGAAAATCAAGACATGAACATTCAAATTGAAGAATAATAGCCAACAGAAGTTGGCACAACAGATAAGGGTGAGCAGTGTCAACTAAGTTGGTTGGGAATCGAATCCAGCCAGGGTCTGTTGTTGGTGGGTTATTTGTAAGCAACTATATAAGCCCTAATCGGGGTTGAAGATTCCGAATGATAGGAACCAAGAATTCTATTTCAGAGAAACAGAAGGATAAACCCCAATTACAAAGATGAAAACCACTCAAAACAAGAAAGAGAAAGAAAGAATACTGTAGAGCTTCAAGGTTATGCCATCCTCCCTGTCCAAGGGCCCCAAAACTCACTCAATGACCAGATGTGTTCTCTTCTACCTTTCCCTTTCTTTTATCATTGCTTCTAACCGTTTACCCTTCCTTCCCACCATCCTTGCTACGTACGCAAGGTTGTAACAACCCAAATTCCTTTTCTGCCCCTTATTCATAATTACCACGTGATCTAGGAGATATCTAACACACAACCACAAAATAAGATAATAAAAGAAGGTTCCAGTTTCTAGTTCCAACAAATGATTCATTCCCTCTATCATGCATAAAACACCGTACAAATCCCAGCCTTTGGAGCCATCATATGCCTACACCATTAATGCCTTTATTTGTACTGAATAAAAAGACAACAACTCAGTTTTTATTTATCATTTAACGTATACACATGCTGGCAGATTTGCTAAGACGACAACGAAGCCAGTACGATTGGTTACAACCTAGAATATAGTAATTAATTGATTACTTAAAACGAAAACCAAGTCCTCTGAATATGTCACTCACTAAATATAAACATACAAATCTAGATAAACAATTGGGTAGAGTATTTTTTGTTACAACAATATCGAATGATTATATGGCACACATTAGCAGTTTGGATGGCTACCAAACCTAAGTTTGGCAAAGGAAATGTAATAATGAATCAATTCTAATTCAAAAGTATAAATTACAAATAGAAAATTCTCAAATTTGGCCATCTGTAGCAATGTAGGAAAGAATGCATTTAAATGTCTATAAAGACAAAAATCAAAATTACGGCTCTGGATTCTTGAAAGGTTGAAATTACGGTAGTGGGATGAGAGGAGATAGAAAAGAAAGGAAAATGAGAGGAAAAAATGATAATATTGATGAAGAACAATTATAGAATACAAAAGCGGAGCTCTTCACAAGAGAATCCTCCCTTCACACCGAGACATATCTCAGTCACGACAAAAGCTCCAAAAAGTCTCTTAACGTAACGGTGAGTATATCTCTTTTATATACACTTGACTAGGGAAACCAAAAACCGTCTACTGCTTCTAACTGCCTATCCATCAATTCTAACTTACCTGTGCCCCTAATTAAGGCCCTTTTACAAACCCAGTCCTAACAGGCTGGCCAGTGGTCAAACAGCAAACTCATAGTTATAACTCTAACAACTTATTCATGAATCTCATGTCACTGACTCACACTATAAAGGACTGCCATAATCACTATAATTTTTTATTTTCTAAAGATAGAATCCAAGTAACATTTTCCAATTTAAGCACGAACTTGATAGGCACTGGTTTATGCTAGAACAAACTGTCAGCTGCAACACACCAGAGTACACACTAAAAGAAATGTAACACAACTTGCCAAAAGTAGAAATCTCAAGCAAAGCCAACGCAAAACTTTTTTTCTTTTCAAAAAATGACAATTCACAGCACGCCCATTGCTTCCTAAATTAATAGATAACATCAAGTTTGGGATTATTATTTTAGTGAATCATAAAACATGAAGTGCACTATATTCCAAATTTTATAACAAAAACTTTAAATTAGCTTCTCAAACTATTTTTTTCTTATTTTTCTCCTAGGCCCCCTAGGATTAATCCCCTAACTCTGTTCCTGCATCCTGAGAACATTTTTTAGACTCTGTTGTCAGGTTGAGTATACATTCTGAGAAATATTTTAAACAGATCAAGCATACCTATCAGCTATCACTTACAACTACAGACAGATAAAGGCATTGAATAAATTAAGTCCTATTTTGAGGATTGGAAAATTAATAAAAGGTAAATAAGATTACCAGTCACTTCTATGCTGGTAGGAAGTTACAACTATCACAAAATACCAAATTGTGATTTTCCATAACGATCACTGAATAAATATTACTTCATCCCGGAAACGGCCAATTCAGAAATAAAATCAGAATCCCGCACACAAAATGCTAGTAAGTTAAATAAACAAAGCATATATTAATTTTCAACAATAGTAGTTTATTTATTTATTTATTTTATTTCTTAAGGCATAGGCACACCTACTAAAAATATCCAAAACCCTAAAATTGGAAGCTTGACAGAAAACATGTTAAAACCCTAAAATACTAAAATGTCACAGTTACCTCGCCTGAGCTGAGTTGTATCAAAATGGGAAACAGGAATCAAAATTTAATAACGCAATTTATCACAATTAAAACACAAACACATTTTACAAAAAAGAAAAAGAAAAGAGAATTAACAGTAAGAGCAAGAAAAGAATTGAGAACGAGAAGGGGAGCGAAAGAGAAAGTATATATAATGGCAAGAGAGGGGTTAACCTGGCTCTGTGAAATAGAAACCCTAGCTATGGCTAAGCTACGAAGGATTAGCTTTCCTAAATTCTAGAATGTTGTGTTTTCGGAGTATAAATATGAAGCTTGGCTTTGTTGTGGCTACTACGGTCTCGGTTTGTAAAGGTCCTCCTCGTCCTCGTCTTTTGCTTCCTTTTTGTTTTGTGGAAACTAAAACCGAAGGCTCTATGTTTTCATGTCGAAAACAAAACAAAACAAAACGGAGAAGAGAAGAGCAACGTTTTCCTTTTTCCTTGTTTGGATTTTATTTGGTTTTTGTTTTGCAGATTTCTGAATTTTCTTTTCTGGTCGACTATAGTTTGTAGGTTGGGCATCAACACGTGCGACGCCAGAGGTTGTTCCGAGTTAATGGGGCCACCCTCACCACACCACACCACAACATACAGTGGACTCTTCAATTTCAATCGGTTCTTCCAACGCCCACTCCAAAATCCGATCTATACCCGCTACCCGATCCGGATAAACTTTGAACTTCGCTTTGTTCAGGCCCATAAGCCCAATCACCCAATAATAAGTTTATTACAAGGCTTATTTGTTTCAATCTCTTTTTGATTAGAAATTAAGCTTATTACAGGCTTTTATGCTATAATAGTTGGAGGAAAAAAAATCTCTGTTTTTAAAAGACAGATATATAGTTATGTCATTTGAATAGAGAAAAAGACACAAATTACTATTTTGTATTTAAAATTTAAATTAAAAAAAATTCACTCAATTTTCTTTCCATTTTCATTACTTGTGTTATACTCACATTTAAAATGATACAATTCTATATCCTTTAAAAATACAAACATGATATTATAAAAAAAAAAATACAAACATGAAACCCTAATTTTGAAAGATGAATTTCTTTTACAAGCCGAAATATTAATGAGACCCACTAATTATATTTTTGAATTTCAACCTCTTCAGAATTACAATTCTAAAGAATCAAACCTACTACCATTTGATCTGGTCAAATTTTAGAGTCTAAATCAATCCTCACTAGATCAATAACTATTGGGTAACTTCTTTAATTTTGGATGCTAAATGAGATTACTTTACCTGACTCGAATTATAAGGAATGAAAAATGAATAAAAAAAATGTATGAGCAATTACGTGTAAAAGTTAAAGAGCACACAAATAAACCTATTTACCAAATAGTTAAAGCTTTACGCTGGGATCAAAACTCAAACATTAAGAATCCTTTTACTTATTTTTCATTCTTTTCAATTTTATGGAAGGAATCAAATTCAACAATGAATCGCAGGTAGTGAAATCGAAGTTAAATACGCGAATTATTAAGGGAAAGTGAGAGAAAAAAGCCTTATATCGGAAGACGCAGTTCTTCTTTCTCCACAACCAAAGGCGCTTCCTTTTGTTCCTGCTGTATTGGTTTTCCTCGGGTTTACTTTAGCCTATTTATAACCTAACCATATGAATATATTTATATTTCAGTCAAATCTTAAATTGAAAGATTCTTACCGTTTTAATTGATATTCATTGATTTTGTACTAAATTACCACAATTAAATTATCGGGATATACGTTTATATTATTTTAGATCATAACCGTTGATTTCCGTCCATCAACGGTTATAATCTATTAGGTCAAACTTAATGGGCCAAATTTATTATTAATTAATTAATAACTTTTATCCTATAAATCATAACCGTTGATGGATAGAAATCAACGGTTACAATCTAAAAAGATATAAGCTTATATCCTTTAAAATGACCGATATTATTCCCTTAAATTATACATTTGAGATTTAACCACAAGTTTCCTTATTTATTCAGCTTGTTTGATCAAATTTCCCTCCTTTTGAAATAAAATTTCAAACCTATCCCACCTTCCAAATTCAAATTATATATCAATTGGTCCAACTTTACATATTGCATGACTTCTTTCACTGTCTGATATTTATTTGAGATAATAATAATAATAATAATTTAACTAATGATTTTTTTCTCTGATTGTCAAAAAAAATAATTTAATCCACATGATTCTTTTTTCTTTTTGCAAATAAGGAAATAAAAAAATCAATAATCATATTATTCTTCAAATTTGCAAAATTTTAAAATATAATTTTTCATTTATATGGTCATATTTTGAATTCCCTACAAAATATAAAATGGTCAATTTATTATTGATAACGAAATTTAAATATTGATTTTTTCGTATTTGTCCAAAATTTTCAATTCACTCGATTTTCTTTTTGACAAATAAATAAAGAATTATCACCGTATTTGGCAAGCTAGAAATCCCTACAAATCAACATGGTGATATTTCTTCCTTATTTGCCAAAAAAAAAATCGAGTTAATTGAATTTTTTGGAGGAATAAAAAACATTAATAGGGAAAAAAAAATTAATTCGCATGGATTCTAAAATATTATCGTATAAATGAGAATCATATTTTAAAACCAACAAATTCAAAAAATAAATAGGGAAATGTTATAGTTACTATTTTTTTTTCTTATTACTTGTTACTACAAAATTTTAACCATTGATTTCCGCCAATCTAACGGTTATAATTTATTGGGATCACACTTATTAATTAATTATTAATTCTAATAAATTATAACCTATAGATTGGCGGAAATCAACGGTTAAGATTTTGTTGCAAAAAGTAGTAAGTGAAAAAGGTAATAACTATAATCTCTCCCGAATAATAAATGATTATTGATTTTTTTTTTGTTTCTTTATTTGCATAGGAATAAAAGGTTCGAGGTTAATTTGTTTTTTTTTTTTTGGTAAATGAGGTTAATTTTTTTAAACTAAAAAGGAAAAAATAGTAAAATTGTCATTATTAAATTATTAATAACAAATTTGACGTTTATGAATTTCAGGATTTGAAAAAACTGCATTATGATTTAAAATATTATTTGATTTGATAATAATTTCCAATTTGATAGCAAATTCCAATTTAATATTAATTTGGTTAATTTAATACCATCTAACCGAATAAATGTTGGGTAGCAAATAGAGTCACACCTAGGGGTGGAACTGGGTGGGGACGGTCTATAGGGGCCTACGGCGCGGTTTATGTCAGACCATACCTGATTAGTATCTTTCGTAAAATAGGCTGCGCTTGAGCTTTGAAATAGCTTGTTTAATAAAAAAGTCATAGGCTTACTTTCACAAGGCTTAGCCTATAAGCCTATAAGCCGGCGTATATTGTACTATTTATTTTAAATAAAATAGAATAAGTATGATTTGAAGCAAAAATAAAAATGTAAATTTAACCAATTTCAATTATTTATAACTTAATTATATTTGATTATATTTTAATAGAAAGCTGACTTTATTTCTTATGTATTAATTAATTATTAATTCTAATAAATTATAATAGTTAAATTGACGAAAATCAACGATTAAGATTTGATAGTAACAAGTAGTAAGAAAAAAGAGAAAAGATATTCTCACTAACAAAATTTTTTACTACCAACTTACTACATATCTAATCAACATTAGATTAACATTCTCTCTCTTCAAAAACTTTTTAACATTCTTTCTCTTTAATCTAATGGTGATGTGATGGGTACTAAGTTAGTAGTGAGAATTTTTTGTAGTTAGAATATCCTCACTTGAGAAAAAAAAGGTAGTAACTATAAGTTCTCCTAAATAATAAAAGATTATTGATTCTTTTTGTTTCTTTATTTTATTTGCATAGGAAAAAAAGATTCGAGGTTAAATTTTTTAAAATAAAATGGAAAAAATAGTAAAATTGTCATTATTAAATTATTAATAACAAATTTGACGTTTATGAATTTCAGGATTTGAAAAGATTGCATTATGATTTTAAATATTATTTGATTTGATAATAATTTCCAATTTGATAGCAAATTCCAATTTAATATTAATTTGGTTAATTTAATATCATCTAACCGGAAAAATGTTGGGTAGCAAATAGAGTCACACACTCACTTCTTAAGGGTGAAACTCGGCTGAGACGGCCTACGTCAGGCCAGACCTAATTTAGTATATTTCGTAAAATAGGTCGGGTTTGAGCCTTAAAAAAGCTTGTTTAATAAAAAGGCCAAGGCTCACTTTCACAAGGCCTGACATATAAGCCTACAAGCTGGCCTATATTGTACTATTTGTTTTAATAAAATAAAATAGAATAAGTATGACTTGAAGCAAAAACAAAAATATAAATTTAATCAATTGCAATTATTTATAACTTAATTATATTTTTATAGAAATCTGACTTTATTTCTTATGTACCAACATCTCAGCATGTTAGATTGTGTATATGAATAAAAGGTCATTGGGAGATGTTATACTTACTACAAACATCATGATGTGTTTGTTAGATTCATGTAATTATTTTAATTTACATAGTATGTATTTGTTTGTTGGATCTGATGAAATATATGTTATTTAGTTTGAGCATTTTGCTTTTGAAAATTGACTTAAATGCAGATCGTATGAGTTTTGTTGTGATTCATGATTCATTTTGGATGTTGAAGTTATGATTTTTGGTTTAGCAACAGATTTTGGGTATTTGGTAAAGTTGATTCATGGTTCTGCTTATAAGTTAAAAATTAATAGGCTAACAGGTTAGGTCACACCATTTTTTTTTATAAACTGGTCAAGCCATGCTAACAGTTAGAGTCGTACTAGGCTTGGGCCAGGCAAAATTAAATTATTTTGATATAGGCTTAGACTTTTCGAGATAAGACTTGACCCTACTGAGCCCACTTTCAACTCTAGTCACACCATGCGTAAAGTTTGATTTTAAGGTAAGGCTCACTTAGTCAACTTTGATCAAATAGAAGTAAATTGATATACAATTTATGAAATGGGGTAGATTGGTCAAAAAATTTAAAAAGAAGGGTAATTTGGTTAATTAACCCCATTTATGCATTATTAGAATTAATCTCTTCTTAATATTCAATCTAAACCTATCCCGCCTTCCAAGTTTTTTTTTCGCAAATATATGTAGGCTTCAAATATATCATTACTCGATAAAACAAGTTTTTTTTGGTAAAAGACTCGATAAAACAAGTTAAATTATACTCAGGACATGATATCTTCCGTTTATTATCCTAAAGAGTGTGATATTAGTACATATCTATCTCTTCAATTTTTGGCAATGATACTTACTCATCAGGGAAAAAACGCATAATAATTAGGGGTGTGCAAAATAACCAAAAAAGTGGGTCGAACCATGAACCGAACCGAACCGAACCGAACCGCTCCATAAAATAACCGGTTTTAAAAAACTAGTTCATGAACCGAACCGGTTTTTAAAGAACCGGTTCATGAACCGAACCGGTTTTTAGAACCGAACCAGTTTTTAGAACCGGTTTAAGAACCGAACCATTTCCGAACCGAACCGAACCATTTTCAAACCAAACCAAATTAATTTTTATAACTTTATTTTTTAAATTTTTAAATTTTTTTCTTTTCAAAAAGAGGGTCGACCCGAACTGTTTCTGAACCACTTCCGAACTGGTTCCGAACCGAACCGAACCACTTTCGAACCGAACCGAACCACTTTCGAACCGAACCAGTTTTGGACCGAACCGAACCACTTTCGAACCGAACCATTTAAACCAATTCGGTTCGATTTTTCAAAAAATCTGGTTCGGTTCGACCATGTACATCCTTAATAATAATCAATGAGTACTGATATATTACACAAGGATTTCACAAAAATCACCAAATTTTATATAATACACCCAGTTTACCTTTATTTTGTTTTAGTTTTAGATTGACGTTTCCAAAAGACAAAATCCCATCCTGTATCCCCGCATCTTTTTCTTAACCTGTTTTTTTTTGTTCCATTAAAACGGCGAAGTTTTAAGATATTTTCCTTTAAAAAAAATTTGCACGACTCGTATGGTTTTCTGTGAACCCAACGAATCACTAACATCAAACTATACCGAATCAAATCAGATCACACCAGTTATTGTACTAACCAATCTATTGTACAACACGAATTGGTTACCTAACTAATTTGCAGGTTTACGGGTTAAATTGACTAGTCTAATCCGGACTTAAACAACACCAATTTTTAGTTTTTCACGAACCATCAACTCTTTCAGAATTTCACGTCATCTTGCTATGGGTGCTATTTATAAGGTTTTACCATGGAGTTTATTAAAATTAAGGGGGGAGGGGGAATGAATTGGTTATTATACATACGATGACTATATCATGAAATTAAAATGCATATAATTAATTAAAAAAAAAACTCAAAACCAAGAGAAAAAAGGGGAGGAAAACGATAAACTTCAAGAAGCGAACGAGAGTAAAGGCAGAATCATGAATAATCACCGGTTCCAAAAAACCGGTTCCAAAATGGATTCATGGTTTATAACTGCTTTTGATTTAAAACCAGTTTTAAATCAAAACCGGTTATAAACCATAAACCGGTTATCAAGTTTAAAATTGATTTTTTAACAAATTCAAAATCGATTTTTGATGGATTGTGCTATTTTTATAAGTAGTCATTTGTTTCTCCCGGTTATAGGTAGTTTACCAACTATTTCTTGCAAGAATCTTCATTGTTTTGGAACTATCCAGAGGAAATGATTCTTATAGAATTATTTCACATTGTTTCAAAAGTGATTGGTAGAAGAACAGTTGAATTATAAAAAAAATTGTTCTTCGTTATCTCAAGATTTATGTTAATAAAAGTTTCATTTGAGATGGAGGAAGGAATGGGCAGGGGTATTCAAAATGTCCAAAAGAACTAAATCAATCCATAATCAAGCTGCTCCACATTTTAAAAACCAATTATTTTCAAAAATCTATTTCATATAAAATTGTAATTTATTTTTATAAACTTGTTATTTACTAAACTATAAAAATAATTGGTCATTCGTAACCAAACTGCTCTATAAATAAAGAACAAATAAGTAAATTCATTATTAGTTGTCTTTTTAACAGCGCTGTTAAGCCAGCTGATTAATTTCGTTGTCCTTTTTATTATGATTTTTTAACTTCATCTTTATAATTTTAAAGCCTTCGCCTTCTCACGTTATGAGTTTGCCCGGAGGCCTATATCTGGGATTTTTTTTTTTTTTTTTGGGAAAAAAATTTGTTAGGTTACATAAGAAGTGCTTTCTTAGGATGTGACCTTTCGATTTATATGTATTTTCTTAAAAATAAATGTTTTCTACTTGAGCTGCTTAATTTTTTTGCTAATTTATTATTTGGAAGTTTGAGTCAATTAACTAATATAATAGGTATGATAGAAGATAATACTTATTTGTTCTTTAATTGTAAAGCAGTTTGGTTATATATAACCAATTATTTTTATGATTTGATAAATAATCAGTTTATAAAATAAAATGCAATTTTACATGAAACTAATTTTTAAAAATAATCGATACTTACCATATGAAGCAGTTTGGTATATGGACTTTGCACTTCTCCTATTGCAGAAGAAGTGGTGACATTTCCATGGATAGAAAAATGATAGGGTTCTCACCAAAAAAAAATAAAAAATGATAGGGCTCACTTCGGTAAAAAAAAAAAATGCAGGACACGGAAATCGAAGTGTCTACAACACTCCTACAACAAGAAAAGCTATTCTCCCTAAAGTACATATACACAGATTATACACTTTCTACTGTGCAACAGAAAAATAACAACTACTAACAAACAACTTGTTAATAGTAATTAACGAAATCTGCTAACTGTAAGGCAGAAGATACATTCCAAAATAGTAAGCGGGACCCAGATGTCAGTCCCTTGCCCCAAGCACATTTAAAAAACCAAAAGGGTTCAGTGTTTACGCTAGACATGAAGACTGCTTTTTTTCCCTTGCAGCAAGCGGAGCAGAGAGATGCTTCCATTTGATCTTTTAGGATCGTGTGCAGCTAACTTCCTTGTGCTCCTATTCCCTTGCTGCAAACCAGATAAATGTTAATACTTAAATCATATATTTTTATTTCTAATTCACTAATCCTGAGATTTAACATAATAGTGTTATAACAAAAGAAGCGAGAGTACATGGTTAATGAAGTTGTTATGGATATGAATATCATATCCAAATTACCTGACGGAGAATCTATTAAGAGAGATTCTTAAGCATCAGCTTTAAATAGTTACAGGGCACAAAATAAGGATGAGATCCCAACAGAAAGGGAGTTACATCCGACTAAGTGGGGGTGCTCAGAGGGCCCCAGCATAGGAAGGTTAAATAAGAGCTTAAGAACTCCAGGTAAACACTTTTGACTTATTACCTAATACTGCTCACATTGTGCACACTATCTATAAGCCTAGTATACAGTTGATATACACTAAGCGCATACCATACGGTATAGCAATACGGTAACCAAGAGAAGTGTATAAAAATTTGTGATTTGAGCAGTAAAGTTTAATAGGAAACTGCGTAGATCCAAATCTAAATATTATACAGTACCTTTGATTTCTCGGTCTCGTCAAAAAGATCAAAGGTACTCAAATCCCTTGATAAAATGGATGATGAAGGCATAAGTGTCCTGATTTCATCAGCACAGAAAAATTGTAACCAATAAATTTTGAAGGAAAAACTATATATGGACAACGTTAAACACCACTTCGTGACTCTTCTACCATAAATGTGCCACGAACCTTTTCGGCCTAGGAGGTTTGCAGAAGTTATTGCCTCCTATCTCACCCCGTGGATCACCCACAAGGTCATGTGTTTTAGTAGATGAAACATCTTCGCGGGACGAAGGATCCAAAAGGTCATCTTTTGTTAATGACGAAGAAACCAACAATTCCTAAAAAGTGGATTAAACAAGAAAGAGGAAAGCAGAAACAGATTTCCTGTAAGCTTTTTATGTCAAGTTAATATGAAAATTGATTATTTTATGGAGCACTGCGCAGACAGGTAGAAAACCATTTGTGCAATTCTATGATGACTATTTTCATCAATTTTTAGTTACATGGCAGAAGACTCTATTGAAACCTATATAGGGAATTGGGGAATGGCGGAATTCGACCTACCCCACCTTGAAGACTACAACACAAGTTCCCCCCCCGGGGTACGCATCTTCTCTCCTTAAAATTTCACAATATCTATTAGTTGAATCAATCAGTGTAAAAATCCCTTATGAATAACTGATCATGTTTCACAATTAAAAAACATCGAGTTTTTTTCATTAGCCCAGGTCGACTCTGCAGTGTCTTTTGATTTTTCATGACTTTTGCTCAATAAGTCAATCTCTCTATGGTGATAAGCTTTTAGAACGCATGTGGTTGTCAACGTGGAAAATTTATGACCAACTAATTGAAAAGGTGGGAGGCTTTTAACATGGTAAATTTATGACCAACTGATTACGTGTTCAATCCTTATTCACCCCATTCTTCTTAATAAAAGTTGCATGTAAACAAAGGCAAAGATAGGCTCCAACCCTAAAGATTTTTGGACAGTTGGTCATTTGCATTACATAATGCACTATCTTTTAATTTTATACTATCCCAAAACACCTTGAGAATATCAATTCAAAAGAAGCAACAAACAGCATGTGTACACATTAATAAATAGAAAGTCAACTCACACTTGGTATCTTGCTCACAGCTTCAACCTCCAAAGCATTATGATGCCCTGATTTTGCCGAGAAGTCTGAAACTTCCCTATATTATTACACCGAGCAGGAATTAAGGAACAAGGATATTAGTTCAAGCAGGAATCACACACGGAAGATCATGAGTCACAAAACTAACCTATCTGACTTTTCAGAATCTAGCAGTATACAGGAAGTAGCAAGCATAAGCTCTTCATCTGACTGATCAAGTCTAGGCTCAGATGATGACACTGCGTGAAATGTTTCCTGGAAACAATGGATAACCAAATAAAATACATCACAGTGTTGCAATCTGAAGCTCTTATATACTTCGGAGAAAGAACTAGTGGGTGAACCTTTTTTATGAAAACAGAAACATAAAGCACAGTCATGTCTCTAGTTTGTTTTAATCTATTGAAGCCTAAATTTAACTGCTAACACCCGGAAACCAGCAATAACTATATGTCTGTTAAGAAACAGGATCAATCAATAGGTTCAAGCTAACTTAGTTCGCCACTAGTGAATTAATATCATGTCAACCTAACATGCTCAACTAAATGCACGCGCTCATTGCCTCATTCTCAAGCTGAGTTCATTATTGAGCTACTAAGATCTGAAGTCAACTAAGGTTCAATCTCTTCTTGAAGTACAAAGTAGTAAAGCTCAAGGAAATTGACTGATGTACACTTTAATAAAAGGAAAGTCAACTCACCCTTGGTATCTTGCTCACAGCATCAACCTCCAAAAAAGCATTATGATGCCCTGATTTAGCTAAGGAGGCAGAAACTTCCCTGTATTATTACACCAAGCAACAATTATGGAACAAGGGTATTAGTTCAAAGCCAAGAAAAACAAGTAGGAACCATATGCAGAAGATCATTAGTCATAAGATTGACCTATCTGATTTTTCAGAATATAACTGTGTGCAGGAAGAAAAAAGCATAGGCTCTTCATCTGTCTGGTCAAGTCTAGGCTCAGACGATGACATTGGATGAATTGTTTCCTGGAAAGAATGGATAAACAAATAACATACATAAGCATATTGCAATCTGAAGCTCTTATATACTTCGGAGAAAAAACTAGTGGGTGAACCTTTCTTAGGAAGTGCACACACAAAACTCAGTTATGTCAGTTCACACATTAGATGGGATGCCTCTAGTAGTATAACTTAATCTATAGAAGCCTAAATTTACCTGCTGTCAAGAACTTAGACCCGAAAACCAGCAATAACTATATGTCAGAGGAAAGTAGGAGTTTAAGGAAACAGGTTAGTCAATCAATAGGGTCAAGCTAACTTAGCTCGCAACTAGTTAAATTAATTTCATGTGAACCTGAGGAACAGTGACCAAAATGCCACTCTTCACCAACTTTTTTACCTAAATGCCACGCGAACAGTATTATTTCCCAATCTGCCACGGGGCAAGTTCGCTACCCGGTGTAGCGAACTCGGTTTGCTGACGTGTCACGTTTCTAGTAGACACCAAATTCAGTACACGGGATAGCGAACTTGGTTTCAACCAAGTTCGCTACCCAATGTAGCGAACTTCATACCTTTTCTTTTTTTTCTTTTTAAAAAAAACTTGGTAATTGTTATCCACTAGAAATGTGACACGTCAACAAACCGAGTTCGCTACACCGGGTAGCGAACTTGCCCCTGTGGCAGATTGGGAAATAACACTGTTCGCGTGGCATTTAGGTAAAAAAGTTGGTGAAGTGTGGCATTTTGGTCGTTGTTCCGTGAACCTGACACGCTCATTCTCAAGCTATCTGGATTCAAATAAGGCTCAATATCTCCTTGAATATACCAAAAATAAAAGTTCAAGCAAATAGACTCATTACATATTAACAAAAGGAAGGTCAACTCACACTCGGTATCTTTCTCACAGCATCAACCTCTAAAACATTATGATGCCCTGATTTGGCCAAGGATATTGAAACTTCCCTATATTAATACACCGAGGAGGAATTAAGGAACAAGCATATTAGTTCAAAGCTAAGAAAGACAAGCAGGAACCACATGCGAAAGATCATTAATCACAAGGCTAACCTATCTGATTTTTCAGAATCTAAAGATGCACAGGAAGTGCAAAGCACAGGCTCTTCATCTGGCTGGTCAAGTCTGGGCAATGATGACTCTGCACAAAATGTTTCCTGGGAAGAATGGATGACCAAATGACATACATAATAATATTCCAATCTGAAGCTCACAAATATTTTGAAGAAAAAACTAGGGTTAACCTTATCTTCTGAGATACACACACAAAGAACAGTTACATCAGTTCATACATTAGATGGGATGCCTCTAGAAGTGTAATTGTTTTGTTTTAATCTATTGAAGCCTAAAATTTACCTACAAACAATATATTAAACATGAAACCCAGCAACAACTATACGACAAAGGAAAGTAGGAGTTAGGGAATCGTGTTTGCCAATTACAAGGTACAAGCTAACTTAGGTCCCCACTAGTTGAATTAATTTCATGTCAACCTAACTTCCTCAACTATATGCACACTCATTCTCAAGCTTGGTTTATTGTTGAACTAGAAGATCTGAACAAAATTAAGGCTCAACCTTGATCTCTCCTTGAATGAACCTACAAGTTCAAACATATTGACACAAGCACTAACCTGGCCGTAGTCAGCAAGGCATAATAACAAAGATTTACCGCATGTAGGAAAGTCAATAAAAAACTAATTGCTACAGCTGACTGCCTTCATTTTCGATATAGTCAATGGATATTAAATACAGTGACCTTGCATCTCATAGAAAGTCAGTTAATGATGACTAAATTAAAGGTGAATGAGCATTTAAGTAGCATCAGCCAAAACCTCAATAATCTTCAAACAAGAAAGCAGGAACTACAAATACAATAATCCTAAAGGTGAATGAGCATTGAAGTTGCATCAGCCAAAACCTCAATAAGCTTCAAACGAAAAACCAGGAATCTAAGAATGCAGTAGTCAACCTCTTGCTCCCAATTATGTTGTTGAACAGGGCCCACTGATGAACAATCTTCAGGATCAGTTTTTACTTTTAGTCCTTTGCAACAAGTACAGCAGGCCTTAAACTCATTGAACTGCGTTTCCAGCTCAAGATACTTTTTCTTTTCATACCCAATGCTTTCTTTAAGACTTTGTATTTCCGTTTCTGCAACCTGATTATGTATAAAGTAATTTATTATATACAGATAGTTGGAATATCTACAGACACCACTGTCAGAGCACCCTTAATGAATGAGACAATGAACTACTTAAAACTAATGGTTAATTTCATAAAAATACTTTCTTTGGTTAATTTCAGAAAACATATTTTTCTTATTACCTTCAATTTGGAATTATATTGCTTCAAAACATTCCATAAAACTTTGGCAAAATTCCGCATAATAATATGGCTTCTCTCACTCCGGGCCTGGCTATCACACTCTGACTTGAAAGAGACAGAACTACTTGCATCCAATTTGCCGACTGTTGAAGCATCTGTCACAAAATCAGAGTCAGGAAGATAGATACTAGTCCAAGGGTTTGAGGATTTTTAAAGAATAATATAAGAATTGCCCAGTATTAGAATACAAAAATTAATCCACAATGGGGCACCTCAATATTGAACATTGGGTACTCCATCTTGAAGGTCGAATGTGTAATTGGGATTTATGGGATGGGGATAGGCTACCCCTTGTGGTGTAGCATCCAGTTGAAACAAAAAATAATGAAAGAAAAAACAGAATAGAAATATTTAACACATCTTTTAAATGTCTTGTACTACCTTCCTTAGAAGTGTTCCATTCTTCAACACACTTTTCATCATTCTGAAGACAAACAAAAAATTATATATATAATGGATTAACAAGTATACTCGAAAGAAGAAGAAATTTATTCAATTCCTTAAATCTAAAATTAATATGGTTCAGCAAATGGCATAAGCAAAATAATTTTCATCCAAAAAATATGAACATTTCAAATTTCAAATTTGCAAAAGTAAAGCATGCACGAAGCATACAAGGTTACAAATATTGAATATTAACAACAGTCAAGATCTAGTCGATTAATTGATGAACCAGTGGAGAAATCTCCAAGAAAGTTAATCATAATTAGTCATGGAGACACCATGTTATGACTAATTCTAATTTAATTTCAGACAAACATGAGAGTATGGTGAACACAAAGATTTTTTGTGTTCTCACTTTTATATTACCAATTAAGACTCTAAATACATAATGGTAGTTTATTTTTTTAAAACCAAGAAATATATTTATAACTTTTCAGCAACGGCCTCCACCTTATACTCCCAAATCCGAACATTCTCATCTTCTCTTCTCTCACTTCCAAAATGAACAGTTGATTACCTTTATTATTTCCACTACACAGGCATTCTTAATTTCCAGGTAACAATGTCCTTGTTATCTGTTTGGCATTACATAGTTGTGAATTGTCTTTTTACTACCGTGAGTTTATAAAACCTTACCACCTGTTCAAATAGAAAAATAACCTATGCTTACAGAAGTCAAAAGCTAGGATGTCAATGTTAATGCCATCTTCTATAGAAAAGAATGTTGATGCTATCTATTCATACACCGAGTCATATATTTATGCTTTGGCATATTTGCAGACTTACAGTAGATAATGTGTACAATTATTCAAATGCAATCTTATGACTATCAAAACAATCTCTTAATTTTTTTAAGCAAGGAGAAAAACTAGGAAGTGAAAGAGAACCTGTGCAGTATGTTCTCTGACAAGTCTCGCTCTCTTTAAATGTTCTGATAAAGGTGATGGTTTTGCATAATCCATTATGGACGAAGCTTGGTAATGCCTTTTTTTGGAAATCACATTTGATGGTTCAACTTCATTATACCTAACAAAAACAGATATATATAGAAACCAGTCTGGGGTAAATAAGATATTCAAGTGAGATTATGCGATGGAAATGAAGAATTTTACTTGATTTGCATGTAAGGAGAAGCTTGTCTGAGTAGGGTAGAAGTGTCAAGATAATCTTCATCTCCTGACTTTGCTGTTAAAATCTAAGAAAACAGCAACAACAACAACAAAAAGTTAACATAAGTAATTGCCAAGATTAATATATACGAAAATAAATTAAACTCTTGTTATAAAAAATAAATAAATTAAACTCAAGATTTTTATCGGAAAGCCATATGAATCTCATGAAAAGAAAACCCCCATATAGCATAGTATGACTTTTTTTTTTCTTTTTTTTTATAAACGCATAGTATGACTTTAATCAGCTTGGAGAAAACGAAGTTTGAAAGTAATATCTACATACCAAGGTCATGCGCTTCTTGCCCTCCAAATAATCTCGCAGGTACCTAGTTAACTGCAGTAATGGTAGACAAAGTGAAATTTGTAACGCTTTCCCATTTCAAATTTGTTGTATAAAAGAAATTTCTAAGCTGATATAGCAATTAACCATGTTAGCATAATAGCATCCATTTATTGATATGACATTAGCCATCAAGAAAGTGAGAGTAGCGAAGAAGAGAACTAGAATCCATCAAAAACCAATTAAATATTAAATTATAAAAAATATTACCATAGAGTTTTGGAAGTGCTTCTGTAACGGCTTCTTGGGATTTTTTTGGTGCTCCAGTAATGACTGAAAGTATCAATAAACATTAAATAAACAAAACCATACACAAAATAAGAGGGAAGGTAAAGGCAGAAGAGAAAAAGATATTAAAAATTCCCAAATGATGGTAGCAGTATAAAAACTAAAAAAAGTACAGGCTACTAGAAGCGCAATCACTTGGATTCATAATTTCAAGAATAGGTGACATACTCTTAAGCATAAGCCGAACACCATTAATGTGTTGTTGATAAAATTGCTTTCAAGCAATCTTGTCCCCTGCAACAGCGCAAAAGAAAAGTTGGGATGAAGATAAAAACAAAATATGTACAATAACAACCAAGCCATATCCCTCTTGGTGGGTCCACTGCATGGATCAGTCAGTCCCATTACAAAGTAGTCAATTTTGCATATGAGATTCGAGAAATAATGACATCCAGGTTTAGAATTGTGTTGTGTACACAATTCTCCTACAATTAAGAAAATTTACTTTTCAATTCGATGTTAAATTTTATCCAGACACCCAAGAATTTCCCTCTAATAATTTGTAAAGGTTTATATTACATACACTTCATGAAACCTTTGTAGTATAAAAGATAAATATCAAGAAAATTTACTGATTTAAGTACTAAGTTTTTTTTAGCTAAAAGAGATTAATATCTCTTTTTTACAAAAGACAGCGAAGAAGGTAAATGACAATATGACATGACATTTAAGAGATAACATTTTGATAATATCCTAAAGTTCAAAACAGCAACAAAATCAACCCTATTTGCTAATAAGAGTATTGCGGAAACAAAGAATGAACCTGATTTCCTGTTCTTTTTTCTCTTTCAGCTCCAGCAAGGTCAATGATAGTCAAAACAGCACCATTTGACTTACGATTGACCGCTCCTTCACATTTTTGGGGAACATCACGGATGTTAATGATGCACTGTGACCGGCTACAAGTACAAAGAAGAAATCAAAACTTAGTAATCATAAAACGTTTGGCTGTATATTCTTAGAGAAAGTTACTAAAAAGTCACGATTGCTATAGGAAAAGGTGTAATTTCTCCTACAAAAGTTTAACTGGACTACCAACTACTTGTAGATTTGTTCAAAATAAACCCTGAGCTGCCCTTCATGTTCAATTTTTTTCTTCTTTTCTTTTCTTTGTATTTTTGAATGAAACCAGACTTCTATTATTAGCAAACCAACTACCATACATCATGCCATAACATGACAACAGAGTACATGCTAAAGCATCTGTTAAAAATTGTCAGAGATATTTCCATCGTGGCGCATGCCTCCTACTCAGCTCATTACTAGAGATGTCCTCAAACAAAAGAACCCATTGCATAGTAAAAACAACCTCTCCCAATTATCCAAGTATTTTACGCTTTGCACTGGGAGAAACACCAAGGCAACACTAAAGGCATTTTCTTTCGAGGGAAGGGAGAAACAGTCCTAAATTCCCATTTTACATCCTACCTAGACTGACTGTTGGTGTTTGTCATTGCAGTTGCACGTTTTACCACTGCTTGAGCTATCAAGGACTCTGCCTGTTGAGCATTAGGGATGAGAACCTGTTCAACAAATGCAAGAAATATAAAAAAACATTATCACCAACCATATCATACACATCTGGGAAATACAACGATGTCACATCGAACAGATGTAGCTATAAACCTCTTTCAGGCCTTTTACGGTTGATTGTTGCATGCTTAGTTCACTGCCATCTGGTAATAAATCAAACAGTTTCTCTGCTTTACCCCGTTCAGAATATATCTCAAATATTGATATGTAAAAGGATCTGAAAGTTGCACCACAAGACGAAATTCACATTTCATTCAATTAAACTGTTAAAGAATAATATAAATCATTAAAAGGCCCTCACCCAACAGCTTAAATTTTTAGGTTGAACTTCAGTAGCCATAAGGTCACGAGTTCGATTCTAACTGCCCCACTTTATAATGGAATTAAGCAAAGCACAAGGTAATCCAAAAATTGGGCTTGTACAATATTCACGCTTCAAGTCTAAAGAGCTCTTGCGTGAAAAAGGAGTTAGAGAATAATATAAATCATCAAAAAGGCTCTCACCCAACAACTTAAGCTTTTGGATTGAATTGGTTCTTTACATAATCAACATAAATGTTCAAGCACAATTGCAAATGATTTTCCAAAGCTTGTCACTGTGCTGTCATGTTTGTGTTGACACTGAGAATAATTGAACTAATATTTTGTTTTGTAACGCTCAAAATGTTGTGTTTGGTTATCATAACATAACTAAACATAGTGCATACTATGTACTAACCTAATACTTAACACTTGTGCAGCTTAAGCTTATATATTTATTTATCTACAAATGATTTGGAACGCACAAGAATACCTGGATGCCTGTTTGCCATCTGACTCAGTCTCCTTAAAAATATGGCGGATGGCAAGAGGTACCATTCCAGGATCCCTTGGGCATCCAAACACGGTATGAGTCTTCCCGGACCCACTAGGTCCCAGTGCAGCCAACATTCCACTTCTACCCTTAAGAAACTCCTCCACCATAGGTTTCACCATTCTATCATACACTTCAAACTAAAATTTCGATCACATTGTTAGAGAGGAAAACCGCCAATAAGGAAAAAGTAAGATATATCATAATCATTACCTGAGATGAATCTGAAGGGAAAACATGAGAGAAACCTCCGTAAGTCTCTGATTTGATTCGCTTTGATTCTTGCAAACTTAAAGGGGTTGATAACGTCACTGACTGCGAATCATTAACCAATATGCACACACTCGAGCTCTTTTTCTTCGAAATTTTATCCCCTGCGGCTATGTTCTTTTTTGCGGGGTTCTGAGGCCACACACTCTTAGCTCTCACCCGCGGAACCTGATTGGGCGACGAGAGGGGACGGATTCTGAGAAAGACTTTTGTATTCTCGTTCTCCGGTTTTAGGAGAGACGTTAACGGAATTTCTGGTGTTTGTGCGCGCAATATGTCGTCATGTGGAAATGGCGGGATTTCACCCAAATCGAAGCTTTCTGGGGTCGTTTTGGAAGCGGTGCGGGCTTTCCGGTGAGGGTTCCGACGAACGGTCACGGTGTTAGGGCACGGCGGTGGACTGAAGTTGATGTCCATCGTCGTCGCCGTTCGTTCTTTTCTCTCCGTCCGACGAATAATAACGAAAGGGCGGAAAAACGAAGGTCACTGTTCAGTGTTTAAACTTTAAATTGAAATTAACGTACACAAGGGCCAAGGCAGAATAAAAATGAGGGGAGTTCGGGGGTTCTTGTGTACCCCTTACTCTCTCAGCCATTTGATTCGGATGAATTTTATACTAACGGTTGAGATTCATTACCTGTAACGTAGGACCATTTTGCAAATTCAGAAGCTGTTAACACGAACATGTAAAAAAAAAGGGGTAAAAATATAGAGAAAAATTATTTTTATGCTAATTGAGATAAGTTTTTATTTCTACACATCATTCAATAATATAATTGTGTCAATTTTTTTTTGCAGGAAATAACTTATTTATTTTAACTTGATATTAATAAAATCCAAAAATATATTAATAACTTAAAATAGCCTGTAAAATCCACGGGATCAGTAGACCACCTCCAAAAGGAAATATTTATTATGTTTCATGACCACTCGATAATATGGTGCTCTCTCTTACATTATTAATTTTTTTCTTTTCTTTTTTATCTCTATTATTTTTTCTCTTTTTCACTTTTATCCTTTAATTTATACTAAGGATCACCAAAAGAACGGTGGTCCCGGACCACAATAAATAATCTCCTCCAAAAGATTGCTGCACTGTAAAATCCAATAATTATCACTTTTATTATTTAAAAATAATTAAAACCAAGTGTTTCGATGGGCTTTACCTCTCTACTCGCAAATTTGAAATTTCAATGCCCTTGCTTTTCATTCCTTTCATATCTTCTGCTTTATGTTGCATCTATGAGGAAAAAGGGGAGGGGGTGACAGGTGGATGGGTGGGATACAAAAAAAAAAAAAAAAAATATTGGAGGAGTATTTGATATCTTTTTAATAAAATACAAATGATTACTCCTTTCCTTTATTTATATGAAGAGGTAAAATTAAAGTATATATAAATAAATATAAATATATGTAATTTATGAAGAACTTTTTAAAAAATTATATTATTCTTTGTTTGATTATCCAAATATTATGAGTATTGAATAAAAAACAATGCAAGGTATAACACAAAATTCTTAAACTTTTGTTACTGGTTAAACCAAGTCAACAAAAAAAAAAAACAAATAAATCTTATTCCTTTACTATAATAATCTTTGGGGAAAAATAAATCTTATGTTGTAGGAGATTTCAAATCTCATGTCATAGATACATTAAGTGTGGGACCCACCTATTAAAAAAATAAAAAAAATGAGTGGCACACCTTTTTATGGTAAGTGTAAGAAGAGTTTATTTTCTTATGCAACATGAGAAAAACAAACCCCATAATCTTTTTGGGCACAAAAACCAGTGCATAACAAATTTATGTGTACGTTATGCAACTATTTTCGGTATAGTTCACACCTTGTCTATCTCAACATATTTATTTAGCCTGTCAAGCTGCAAACAAGCAAATATGATAAATTTGCTGTATAAGACTATGGGTTTTATAATTTTAATTTAACATGAGAATTTGAATTTTCTTACACACTCTTCAATTTTCATGTCAACGTGGATTCTATACGTAATTTTTTCTAACATACGGGTCCCACATAATTTTTTGTCTCTACAAAATGATTGAATGAGAAATATAAAACCCTAATACTATAACCCATAATCCGTTTATGATTTCGAAGATAAACATTTTTACTTTTGTAGATGGCCTATAAAATTTTAAAGAAGTAACATAACTGATCAATCATAGACTGGATCCCAAGAAAACTGTGCATGTTAAAGCTATTCGAAGCCCATTTGAGCCCTTGGTAAATAGACCAGGTCCAGGTGCATGTTTGTGCATAACTTAATTTTTAAAATTTAATTATTTTTATTTTTTTTAACAATAATTTCAGAAACTTTAAAATAAGAATAAGTCAATTGTGTATCGCGTTACCTTGGGATACACTTGAGTCATTTGACTTATCATGAGATATTCGTATTCATTTCTCCTTTCTTCTCCCTTGACAAAAAGAAAAATATTATCTTGATCCTTTACGTATATACACATAACACTAATTCGGAAAATATTTATAATATCAATTTGGTTTTTAAAAAGTTTAAAGTGAAATCAAAATAATCCAAATTATTGTTACACAAACCTTACGAAAAAATTTATTTTAGCTAATTTGTTTGTTAGGAACTTTTAACAAACTAAATTAATATGAAATGTGTCTCCAAAGAATGGAAATGATAACTTTGTTGTATATTTCACAATTGTGTCATTTTCTTTTTTCTATAGTTTTCAACGATTGCTTTTTTTATTTTTTTTAGTAAACTGAGGATGTCCTGTCCCGTAGGATGAGATTAATCTCTCTGTGGCTTGGAGCAAGAAAGTTTTTACCACTGGCTCCAAAATACTTCCCGTAACAATCAGCCACCAAAGCTCGACCCTTAGTTGCAATCCGTTTACCATCTAAGCTACACCATGGGACGGGTTAACAATTCTTTAATACATTGTAACGGTTTATATGTATAAATGTTAAAATCTTTATATTTTCAACCTGGGATCATTTAAGTATTATTTTAAGAAAAAATGAGTATCTTTCACCAAAAAAAGAAGAAGATGAGTATCATATTATTTTAAAATTTATAATTTTTCTAAAATAAATAATAATTTTTATAAAATAAAGAATACAAAAATTTGATAACAATATTCCTCATATTGTAATAAATAAATTTTATCTGCTATTACATATAAAAGTGTGGAGAATTTAGTCTACCGGGAAAAAAAAGTGGAGAATTTATATATATATTTTTTTTTTTCTTCATGTGGCTCCATATCTGATATGATGTGTGTAAGGCAGAGAGTAATAGAAAAGTCTTAGTAACGTGTTATGTGGGCAGTAGGAAAAGAAGGATAACAGCTTATGAAAAAAAAAAAGGATAATAGGTTTACCAAAAAAAAGGAACATCTATCCTTTTAAATGATTCAATCAAATGTTATTTTTTATCTCAATCGTTAATTTTTGTTCATCAACATTTATAATTTATTGGATTAAAATTATAAATTAATTAATAATAAATTTGACCCAATAAATTATAGCCGTTGATGGACGGAAATCAACAGTTAGGATATCAAATGACATATGATTATCTCGTTTAAAAGAATACGGATTTTCCAAAAAAAAAAAAAATAGCTTTTTATTTTTTTTCTACAAATAAAGATATTAGTTTATCGGTTTAGTATTATTCATGTTTGAGATGAATTTATCTTTCTCACATTTATAATAAAAATATATGAGTCCATATTTTCTCTTTTTCTTATCATATATATCTTATATATATATATTTATTTATTTATTTTTGAAAGAATATTTTTATATGTATATAAATGATAAATTTATCCCTTATAAAATAATCCACCTTTACTTTATTAGCGCATGTCCTTCATCCTTTTTAATAATTTGTAGGAAATGATGGGACGATGCTCCCGCAGATTTGCTTCAACGGAAAGTGCCTGACAGCGATGCCACAAGTCAAGGAACCGACCAAACAGAAAACTACGATTCCGCTTGGGATTTCCGAATTTTCATTGGACTATCTAATCACTGGTCGGTGGATCCACGTCATTCTTCAGTGTCTCCAAATTACTCTATCCACATTTTTTAATATCATCTCACCATTTTTAAAATATATTTTTCACAAAAATTTATCTACTTACAGTACTATATTAATGCATCATTAAAAACTCTAAATTTCTATAGTATTTTTTTTTTAGTTGAGGAGAGAGACAAATTTTATAACTTGGAACGTGAAATACAGATGATGTAGAATAATAATAATAATATTAGGAATTAAATATCTAATATGTTATTTAACATAATCATATATAGTGATGTGTATGGGTGAACAAAACTGATTTTATTTTTTGAAAAATCGAACCGAAATGGTTTAAATGGTTCGGTTCAAAAATGGTTCGGTTCGAAACCGGTTTGGGTCGACCCTCTTTTGAAAATAAAAAAATAAAAAATAAAGTTAGAAAAATTATTTTGGTTCGATTTGAAAATGGTTCGGTTCGGTTCGAAAACGGTTCGGTTCTTAAACCGTTTCTAAAAACCGGTTCGGTTCTTAAACTGGTTCGGTTCATGAACTGGATCTTTAAAAACCGGTTCGGTTCATGAACTGATTTTTAAAAACCGATTGTTTTTTGGGCGGTTCGGTTCAGTTCATGGTTTGACCCAATTTTTTGGTTATGTTGCACATCCCTAATCATATCTTATATCGTGTGAGGATCATAATTATTCATGAGCAAATCAATGAAAAATATAATTTAAGAAATCTATTTATCTCATATTACATAATTTAATCAAACTAACAATATCAAATACACTGTATTATATTAAAGCGTTATAATACTATTAAGATTCTCAGCCATACGTATGGTACAATGGCATTATAATATTGTACGAAAAAATGTGTGTCATTTTAAAGGATGTAAAGTTGTATCATTTTAAAAGAGAGAAATTGATAGATAAAGGAGGAGAGATAGTTAATAAAAAAAATAAAGATGTGAGTCCCACCTATTTGTGAAAGTAAAAGGATATAAGTTGTGTCATTTAAAATGATAAATAATTTTCCCAATAATGTAAGGCAATTTTTTTTGCTGGTATATCGGTTTATCAGTTCCGATTGTAATTTTATTCGTGTCCGGATAATCAAGTGGCTGACTTTTAAGGGCTGTTTGGTTGGGGGCAAAAAAAATAGGATAGGAGAAATAATATGGATGTGTTTGGTAGGGAGATTAGCAAAAAGGTGTCTGGGAAAATATGCTCACCGAGTTTTCATTTTGTACATGAATGGGTTGCAAGATTTTGCCATTGTAGAGGTGGTTAGCTTTTTTTCCCCATCGGTGGCAACTTCTTGAGACTTTGTTGTGACGAAAATGCCCTGCATCAAAGTAGATCTATCAAATCTCAGTTGCTGAGCCATTGTTTAGGTGTGGAATTTCACTAACAAATATAATTTGGGGAGTGGGCAGCTTTGCTCCATTTCATCTTAGTTGTTTCTGTTTTATTGAATTGGAAAGTGGAGGATTTTGTATCCTCCTTTATGTTTGTGGTTTTTTCTTGTCTATGAGTCATGAATAAACTTTTCTATAAAAAAAATGTAGTTCGGCTTATGGTTATACTAGACTACATAGGCCAACATAAATTTGTTATGCAAGCATTGTGTCCGTAACGAAGATATGAACAGAATTGTAATACTATCAATATTGTGCAATTATGGAGCTCAAGTAATAGACTCTTATTAGTTAATTCTTGTGTCAACTTTGTTGTGTTTATCATAGGTATGGAACTGAACCTTGATACTCACGGGACCCGGGTGTATTTAACATTGTCTGTCCACCTGAAAATTCACTAGGCATGTAATTAAAATATTTATATAATTCTGTTGAAGAGTTTGTTAACTCTTGTGCTACTATCATGTGAATGATGGTTCAATGTGTTTGTTTATTACATCTCCATAGTCATAAATGGTTAGTTGAATTGTGAAAGTGGATTTAAATACATTTTTGTGATCGATTATTGTAATCAAAGAATTAACTACTCTCAACACTTGCACTAAATGAATAAGTTGTAATTGTGTTTAGCAATTTAGTAACTTGAAATCAGATTCTGAAAACTGTTCCTTGATCTTTTTTAGTGTCATTGTATTTTTTTTTTGTCCTTCGGACTCAGCACTTTGTGTGAGCTGAATCAAAAATATTGATGTGGATATTTGTCGCTTGAAGTGACTGAAATTGCCACGGACAAAGATGGATGAAATGGAGTGCAGTCACGAAAAAAGGAGAAATGCAAGGAGGAGAGTTACATGAGATTGTTATAGAAGGGCGGCGTTAAGGACTATCAATGTCCATAGAATAGTTTACATTAGTGATACAACCTGCATTGAGAATACCCCTTGCACTAAGATTAAGACAAATAAATATATTTGACCATTTTAAGACATTTTCCCGTTATTTTTACCTATTATTAGTCATGATTATTGCTAGCTAGTAGCCACCACCTGCTACCATTGGCCTCTCACCATGACTACACACCTCTCACTAGACAAATATTTGAAAAATTTCCAAAAAAGGAAGTATATAATTTAAACGTGTTATACAACTCTAAAAGATTGGTTTATGTAATTTCTCTATTAAAGAACCATTAAGGATGTTTCCATTGGGTTACAAATGGCATGAAGCTCTCGAGTTAAGAAGTTGATGATTGAATATCATCACATAAGCGAATTAAATATCAATGAGATTTGTAAATTAAAAAACTTTTTTGTGATTCTCTTCATATATTTTTATGAGTCTTTCTAAAATTCTCGGATTTTTTGGGTTATGATGGTGATTTCAACGAATAAAATCTGACCAATATTATTGTTATCTATGTAAAACTATTTGCCTCATGTGTAATATTATGTGTCAATTGATTTAATTAATAAAAGGGCATTATGGTAATTTTGGCTATTAAAGGGAAGTTACTTAAAGTGTAACTGCTGATAGGTGCAGTTATATAAAAGTTATATGGTCAGTTTTCTGTGAAGCGTATCTGACAGAAACAAAAAGTTCCTTCTGAGTCTGCCCAGAAAGGTTGTATCCAATCCCTATCAAAGAAGATACAAGAACGGTGAAAGGGTTAAGGCTTAGAGAAAGTATTCCACCATCAAAGTTCTTCCGCACTAATGGAGAAAGGTACACTTTATGTGAAAACCATGAATTCTAAAGATCCCCTTTCATGTTCTTGAATATTTATTGTTGAACATGAATGAATGATTAAATGCTTACATGTGGTATCAGAGCCATGTTTAAGAATTTGTGTTTTTCCATAAATTATTAGGAATAAATTTCTGGTTCATGAAAAGTTAGGGTTTTGAAATAAAATTATTAAAGCAATTCTCGAAAGAAAATTTTTTTTTAGCGATTATGATAAAGCACTTCAAATCAACTAACAGTGATCATGAAGAGATTTTGCCTTTTGGTTTTCGTGTCCTTCACTGAAGCATTTTTAATTGACATTAACGAAAGGATATGTTGAATTGCCATTTTGGAGTTCTGTGTCCGTTATTGAAAAGCATTCAATTTGAAGAAGATTTTGAATTGGCTTTTTAATGGAGAAAGGACAAAACATTGAATGGAGAAAGGAAACGCATTCGATGCATTGTTCACGGTTTCAGAGATTTATGCACTGTGTTCGTTATGGACAAAGAAATTGAATTCTTTTTTTTATACTGTTACGACATTTTTGATCGGTATATTATTTTGATGTGGTTGGATTAATATTGAATGTGAAAATTTAATCCTATTATTGTTTATGAAATATTAAAGTTTTGAAATTTATTATGATAGATTTGTTAGTCACCAAAGTGGCCAAATCTTGAATAGTTGTTTTAATTTCAAATATTATGATTTTATTTCAATTACCATGACTGTGATGCTATGAATAATATGAAATAATTTTCTGGTTGTGGTATATTGAAGTTCATTATTATAGAACAGTTGGGGATCAACCCAAAGGTTGATTATTTGTTTTATAAAATGAACATGGATGTTGGTATTGTTGGCATATTTCCTCACATTTGGACATCCAAAGATGACAAATATTTATGATAGGGGTATACATCATTGCCAAATTATGTGAAATTTATATAGCATCATTACAGTTAATGTTGTATGTTAATGGATCCCCAAAGGTGAACATTGATATGCATTGAAGTTAGTATGTTTGAATCTGTGAAGTATGTTAGTATGTGGCATGTATGACTCAAAGCATTAATGTTTAAATATTATTCCTTGCAGTACCTGTTGCCACACATTCCATGTTCTCAACTGTTGCAGTTTTTAATGGGCTGAACTTCTCTGAATGGAAAGAGCAAATCCAATTTTACCTTGGGGTAATGGATATGGATTTGGCTCTTAGAGAAGCGGAACCTGGTGCTATTACTCCTGAAAGCACTGAGGATGAAAGGAACCATTTTAAGAACTGGGAAAGATCCAACAGATTAAGTTTGATGTACATGAAAATGAGCATAGCAAGCAACATTAAGTCAGCTCTTCCACAAACTGAAAGTGCCATTGAAATGATGAAACTTGTGGAAGAGCGCTCCCAAACTGCTGATAAGTCTCTTGCTGGGACACTTATGAGTACACTGACCACCATGAAGTTTGATGGTTCGCGTACTATGCATGAGCATGTTATTGAAATGACAAGTATTGCGGCAAAATTAAAAGCATTGGGAATGGATGTGGATGAGAACTTCCTGGTGCAGTTCGTATTGAACTCATTACCGTCTGAGTATGGTCCTTTCCAAATGAACTATAATACCATGAAAGACAAATGGAATGTGCATGAATTGCACAGTATGTTAGTTCAGGAGGAAACCAGACTTAAGAATCAGGGAGCTCATTCCATCAATTATGTAAAGCATCAAGGAGCTGAAAAGAATAAAGGTAAGAAGCATGAGAAGAAAGGAGGAGGAGGAGGACCCCTTAAAGTTGATGAGGCCTCTTCTTCTAAAATCCACAAAAAGGAAAGTAATGCAAAGATGAGGTGCCATTTCTGTAAAAAGGAAGGGCATTTCAAAAGGGATTGCCTGAAACGTAAGGCTTGGTTCGAAAAGAAAGGTAAGCCTAGTGCTTATGTATGTTATGAATCAAACCTGGCTGAAGTTCCTTATAATACTTGGTGGATTGATTCTGGTTGTACTACTCATGTTTCTAATACAATGCAGGGATTCCTTATGACCCAAACCACAAGGCCAAATGAAAAGTTTGTCTTTATGGGCAATAGAGTGAAAGTTCCGGTGGAAGCTGTTGGGACTTACCGTTTAATTCTCGACAGTGGATATCATTTGGATTTATGTGAAACTCTTTATGTACCTAGTATATCTAGAAATTTAGTTTCAATTTCCAAACTTGATGTTGCTGGATACTCTTTTAAATTTGGTAGTGGTAGTTTCAGTTTGTACAAGCACAATCATTTGATTGGTAATGGTACTTTATGTGATGGATTATATAAATTATGTCTTGATAATCTTTATGCTGAAACACTTATGACTCTGCATCATAATGTCGGTACTAAACGTACCTTAATTAATGAGTGTTCCGCTTACTTGTGGCACAAACGTTTGGAACATATTTCCAAAGAAAGGATGAAAAGATTGGTAAATAATGAAATCCTTCCGGATTTAGACTTTACTGATTTAAATGTTTGTGTGGATTGTATTAAAGGAAAACAAACAAAACACACAAAGAAAGGAGCCACAAGGAGCACACAGCTTCTTGAAATTATACACACTGATGTATGTGGTCCGTTTGATGTTAATGCCTTCAATAAAGAAAAATATTTTATCACTTTCATTGATGATTATTCACGTTATGGTTATGTCTATTTGCTGCATGATAAGTCTCAAGCTGCAAATGCTTTGGAGATTTATATTAATGAAGTTGAAAGGCAATTAGACAGAAAGGTGAAGATTGTCAGGTCTGATAGGGGTGGTGAATATTATGGAAGGTATGATGAAAGTGGACAACATCCGGGCCCATTTGCTAAATTTCTGGAAAAGCGTGGTATTTGTGCTCAATACACAATGCCCGGTACACCGCAACAGAATGGTGTATCTGAAAGGCGTAATAGGACCTTACTGGATATGGTTAGGAGTATGTTAAGTAATTCTTCTTTACCCGTTTCATTGTGGACTTATGCTCTAAAAACTGCCATGTATGTATTGAATAGGGTTCCTAGTAAGTCAGTTCCAAAGACTCCTTTTGAACTTTGGACTGGAAGGAAACCTAGTATAAGACACCTGCATGTTTGGGGTTGTCAGGCAGAAATTAGATACTACAATCCGCAAGAAAAGAAACTGGATGCAAGGACAATCAGTGGTTATTTCATTGGTTATCCAGAAAAATCGAAAGGGTATAGATTTTACTGTCCTTATCATACTACAAGGATTATTGAATCTGGAAATGCAAGGTTCATTGAGAATGGTGAAGTTAGTGGGAGTGAAACACCACGTAAAGTGGATATTCATGAAGTGAGAATACAAGTTCCATTGACTTGTAGCTCTAGTAAAGTTATTGTTCCTTATGCTATTGAACCAATCAATAATAATGAAGGACAAGTTAATGATCCCACTACTCATGAAGAAATCATTGTTAATGAACCGAATGAACCCATAGTAGAAGAACCACAACAGATAGCATTAAGAAGATCTCAGAGAGAAAAGAGACCTGCTATTTCTAATGATTATGTGGTATATCTACAAGAGTCTGATTTTGACATGGGTATTCAGGATGATCCAGTAACGTTTTCACAAGCCATGAATGGTGAAAATGGTGATAAGTGGTTAGATGCTATGAAAGATGAGTTGAAATCTATGGAACAGAACAAGGTTTGGGATCTTGTTGAGTTACCAGAAGGGTGCAAGAGAGTTGGTTGTAAATGGGTCTTTAAGACCAAACGTGACTCTCATGGTAACTTAGAACGGTACAAGGCCAGACTTGTTGCAAAGGGATTCACTCAGAAAGATGGCATTGACTATAAAGAAACTTTTTCACCAGTTTCAAAGAAGGATTCTTTAAGAATTATTATGGCATTGGTGGCTCATTATGATCTAGAGTTACACCAAATGGATGTGAAAACTGCCTTTCTAAATGGAAATTTAGATGAAGATGTGTACATGGACCAACCAATGGGGTTCATAGAAAAGGGTAAAGAGCACATGGTGTGCAAACTTAAGAAGTCAATATACGGACTTAAACAAGCTTCACGGCAATGGTACCTTAAATTTAATGATACTGTTGTTTCCTTTGGATTTAAAGAAAACATTGTTGATCGATGTATATATCTGAAGATCAGTGGGAGCAAGTTTATATTATTGATTCTGTATGTTGATGATATTTTGCTGGCAACTAATGATCTTGGTCTTTTAAATGAGACTAAGAAGTTTCTCTCTAGTAACTTTGAAATGAAAGATATGGGTGAGGCAACTTATGTGATAGAAATAGAAATATTCCGTGATAGATCACAAGGACTGTTGGGTTTGTCTCAGAAAGCATATATTAATAGAGTTCTAGAGAGATTCAGAATGGAAAACTGCTCATCATCTCCAGTTCCAATTCAGAAAGGAGATAAATTTAGTCTCATGCAATGTCCTAAAAGTGAATTGGAACGAAAAGAAATGGATGCAATTCCGTATGCATCATTAGTTGGGAGTTTAATGTATGCTCAGACTTGTACGAGACCAGATATTAGCTTTGCAGTTGGGATGTTGGGTAGATACCAAAGTAATCCCGGTATGGATCATTGGAAAGCTGCAAAGAAAGTTCTGAGATATTTGCAAGGAACTAAAGGTCACATGCTTACTTATAGAAGGTCTAACAACCTTGAAGTGATTGGATACACAGATTCAGATTTTGCAGGATGCGTAGACACAAGAAAGTCTACATGTGGTTACCTGTATCTTTTAGCTGAAGGAGCTATATCATGGAAAAGTGCGAAGCAGACTGTAATTGCTGCGTCCACTATGGAAGCTGAATTTGTGGCATGCTTTGAAGCCACAATTCAGGCTAAATGGCTACGGAACTTTATTTCAGGGCTTGAATTGGTCGACAATATTGAAAAGCCGCTGAAAATTTATTGTGATAATTCGCAGCAGTCTTCTTTTCTAAAAACGACAAGTATTCCAAAGGTGCTAAACATATGGAATTAAAGTACTTTGCCGTTAAAGAAGAGGTTCAGAAACAAAGAGTGTCTATAGAGCATATAAGCACCGATCTTATGATAGCTGATCCCTTGACGAAGGGATTACCGCCCAAGACATTTACTGGTCATGTATGTAGAATGGGCATTATGTCAGCTAATGAATGATGACAATTATTGTTATGTATTAAGTATTGACACTCTGAGCTCATTGATGAATATATGTTTCTGTTATTGTCTTATTTTCAATTTATGAATGCATGCAAGTGTATGTGATGATATTGAAAATGTTTATGGTCCGTTATGAAGACATTATTGTTGGACATAATGTATACTTCCTATTAAAGTATCATGTTAGGAAGAAGAGTCATATAGTAGTACATGGAAGGGATTATGCCGACTCGATAGCATACAACCGCCATGACTCTTGTTGATTTTATTTCTAATAATGAATTATGATGAGGTCAATGTACGGAACCTTAGCCTAGTAAATGCGCA